>CM037880.1:34466996-34711812 GCA_021292165.1 Shinisaurus crocodilurus | reverse complement strand
AGGCGGTATTTGGGGGCGGCCCCCTAGGGATGGAGCCCCAAACCTTTCATTTGGAGACCCAATCTCTGGGAGGCCCTCTGCCCACCACCCTGCTATCATGGGCACTTGCTGAAATAAAGGTACAGGGGCCCTGATGATCTCTCTTGCATCTGATCCCTCTGGATTAGCTGGCTTTTTGCCCACAAGTACTTCACCTCTGCTGCCCCCCCCCACATTTGAATTGTTCTGCCTGAGGTTTTTTTTTCTGAAACCAAATGCTGTCCTCTCCCCTGTCCATACATCCCTTTTTAACAACTAGGGGTGGTCCTTAGGAGTCACAGTCCTTTAAAGACACCACACACACACAGAGTCTTTAGAGCGTATTGACGTTGGCATATGCAAATTTCTGCATCTATTTTTTTGGTCCTGTGGACCCTGAGCCCCAGATCTTTTTGGTACCTAGACACCACCCCTGTCTTTTGACTCCCTCCCCACCCCCAAAAAGATTTGACAGCCTTGGAGATGGTTTCCTCACAGACGCCCTGACCGTACCAGAAAAAGCTGGCCCAAATAGTTTGGCCCATCATTAGAGGCAAGGTCAGCATGGTGAAGGTACACAGCTGCTGTCTACCACTGGGCTATAGTCCACCAAAGCTTATGCCAGAATAAATTGCTTATTCTTTAAGGTGCCACAAGACTCTTTGTTGGCTTTGCTGTGATAGACTAACATGGCTGCCCCTCTGGAAATACCTGCACAAGGCATTGTTGCGCCGTCATCCAGCACAGTGCCGACCGCCGCTTCCCCCTGCCTCTGATGCCTCCTCTTGATGCCTACTAAGGAGGTGAGAGCCCCTACCTCCAGTCACCACTTGGCAGTGGTGATCAAATACTGTCTCCTGCCCTACCTCACCCGCCACATCAACTGATTTAAATAGAAAAAGAGATCAAATTGGATGGGGAGGCATGCGAAACCTCATTTTCTAACTTATATCAAAACTGCTGTTCTTGATGAATGTACATATAAAAGCTATGCAAGCATCTTAGTGTTTTAATTCACTTGCATTGTATCATTAATCCAGGTGGTGCATACCGCTACTGAAAGTATTCCATCTCAGCTCTGATACTTGAAAAAGTTCATATCCTTTGTAAAAAACTTGCAGTCTTACAAACACACACACACGTACATCTTTCAGATTGTTGTAACTGGTGTTTTTTTTAATGGTGTAAAAAATTGTTTTTATAGTAGAAGCTGTGACTTTATTTTTAAGAAGAGAAAAGAGAGAGATGCCCTTTCCAAGTTCCTGCTTCCTGGTTGGCAGGAGTGATTTAGAATAGGTTGACATAATAATAAGAAAGCAAGCATTCTAACTGCATACTAGAATATTTGCATGCAATCTCAAGGAACAGCTAGTGCCACCCCATACACTATAAAAACACTTAATAAATCTGAAGAGTACAATACCAGGGACATTTTTGCAAAACTACTTTGTCATGCTTAAGTGGATTTTTAAGATCCTGGTTCTTTGAAAAAATATATGATGCACTCATCTGGTCAGAACACTCAAATAATCAGTCATTTTTGTAAAGTTGGACAGGGAGTTTTATATGTGAGGCTTAAATTGAGTATCGCTCTAGCTATATATGTAAATTTCTGATAATCATTTGTGGAAGGGAAAGAAGAGGAGAAGCATTTGTAATACGAAAGAGCATTCTCGCCGGGGTAGGTTTTATATTCGTATTACAATCCTCATTGCAGCCTTCCCCAACCTGGTGCCCACCAGATGTGTTGGACTGCAACTCCATCAGCCCTAGCCAACATGGCCAATGATGAGGAGTGATGGGACTTGGAGTCCAAAACATCTGGGGAATGCCACGTTGGGGAAGGCTGCCCACTGGAACAAGAGCTGTTTTAAGCCTGGTGTGTGAATGCAGAGTTACAGTCTCATGAGCTCATGCATACAGAGGACAGACATGTGCAGTGGTTTGGGATTTTACAGTGGTGCAGTGGTAAATTTTGAAGTGCAGGCGCTCATCATGACAGTCCCCATAGCCACGCCCCCAAAGAGAGTCCAAAATTGTAGGCAGCTGTGTTGATCCATGTCAACAATCCAGTTCTAGCAGTTTTCATCTCTACCAGGAGCAGGTCTTTTATAAAGCCATTATGAAACCAGATGCCGCAGCCCACCATGGGTGAGTCCCAACAACCAGCGAGCCACTAGGCGAGAGCAGCAAAATCCCCTCGCTGCTCTCGCCAAGTGGCTCTCGGGGGACTGCCATTGCCAGCAGTCCCCAAAGTGCCAAAGTCCCTCTCCTCGACGTGGCTCCCTCCCCTTTTTTTGGGGGGGGAGATCATGAAAGCCGGCAGGAGAGCCAGCTTTTGCAATCCCTTTAAGGGGCAGGCATGAGCTGCCACTTCCAAGTTCTCAGCGGCACCTTGGAGGGGCTGCTGGCTCCTGCCCACTAATTTTATTATTATTATTTTTATGCCTGCAAATGGGCACCAAGTATTTTCTTTTCCCCTTCTTCTTCACCCCTGTTTTGCAAAAGTGCTCTTTCGCTGAAGCGCAACGGGGGCAACTTCCAGCCTCAGCTGGGGCAATGTGCAGGGGGCTGCCCGCTGCAAGGGGGCAGTGGGAAGCCCCCTGTACAATGCCACAGCCAGGGCTGGAAATCCATTCCCCCCTTGCTTTCAATGGGAGGCTCGCGGAAGGCGAGCCACCCATTGAAAGCAAAGGTGCCTGGGATCTTTTGCCGAGAAGGGGGTGTTTTTTGCAAATGGCACCTCCTTTGCGGCAAGAGCCTCCTCTTTTTGTTTTATCCCCCTGTAGTCAGCATGGGGGGGGGGCACGTTTGCCCTTTGTCCCAAGCCTCTGAGGGCTCGGGGAAGGGTCAAACTGCCCCCCCACACCTTTTTTAAAGGGAAACCCCATTTGACAGTTGTCAAACTTCAGCTGTCAAACTTTGGGGTCCCTTTAAAAAGAGGGTTTTGGGTGGGAATTGGATGGATTTAGACTGGGACATACCTCTGAGTATGTCCCAGTGCCAGTCCAACTCCCCCCCCATCCCACTCAAACCCCCCTTTTTAGTCCTGAGCTATACAGCAGCTGCCTTTTCAGCACCATCTGGAGAACCCATCCTAGGGGCTGAGCCAGTCACTTATTTGCACGATGGGTCTAGTTTTCTCGGAACAAGTAGCATCTCCTTCCCAGGTATATTTTTAAAGGAAAGAACTGGTTAAAGGGGAATGGCTTCAGTTTGCTGGTTTCTGCTGTAATGTAGGAGGTTCAACGTGATACTTTTTGATGCAATTTACAGCCAGTTCCGTAATTACATTTGATTTGCAAGTGTGGATAGGACTTACCACAGGCTCCTATTTATAGGAGCACTGCCCCTTTCGAGCACCCAGACATTCTGGGATGAGTCATACTTTACCAGAAGTTGAGGTTAGTGTGACCAGGTACCAAAGAGCACAGGCCTATGAAGATGGAATTTCAGCAAATGCTGCAGCATTTCTCATCCCTGCCAAATATGATCACCTGTCAACATTACCTCCTCTATATTACTATTAGAAATACAGGAGCCCTGTGCTCTTTTGCCTCCTATAGCAATAAATATTCTGTGACCTGGTTCACACCTGGTTATTTAAACCATGGTTAACCCTACCCAGGGTTTGTCCAGCAGATGATGGAACAAAAAGCAGTTTGTTTTCTCAACCTCTGGGTTGTTTGTTTCCCCCCTCCTTCACCCACTACCTCCCTGTATTCCAAATGCCCTTGCAACACTGTAGTACTGGCATATAGAGCGGCTGGGTTGTTGTTGTTTTTACCACTCTTGCCGGCAGGACCGGTGCAGGGCAGTTTGGCGCCCCAGGCGAAAAAATATTTAGCGCCCCCCCCTCTCCAAAGCAGGAAAAAAAAAAAAACTGCGCCACCACCACCAACCTACCTTCCCCCCCGCCCTGGCTGCGGCGGCTGCGGCGGCTGCTGCTGCCTCCTCCTCCTCCTCCTGAAGCGACGCGACGGGACCCCCGCGCTGTTTTTTGCCGGGGGAAAACCATGGCAACAGGGCGGTTTAAGTCCCTTCTGCCCGGGTTCCTCCCGCAAAACACGCGGGCGGGGCTCCGGAAGCGACGTGTACGAAGGTAGGTGATGGGGGGGTTGGGGGGTGACGGGGGGTGGCGATGGCGCATGGCGGAGGGGGTGGGAGGCCGCAGTGGCATCGAGCGGGTGGGCGGGGGAGGCGCAAGCGGCGAGCAAGCGAGCGTGCAAGTTGGGTCGGGTATAAGCGCAGCGGCGAGCGGGAGCGGGCAGGCGGGGGGCGGCGCGGCGTCGGGCAGGCCAGGAGGTGTGGGAGGCGGAGGCCTGGCGGTGCGGCGCAGCAGCACGGAGGCCTGGCGGGGGCGGCGCAGCGGCAGCGAAAGGAGGCAGCAGCTTTCTGCGCCCCTCTTGCAGCCGCGCGCCCTCTTCAGCCGCGCGCCCTAGGCAACCGCCTAGTTGGCCTAGCGGTAGCGCCGGCCCTGCTTGCCGGTCACCTCTGTAGCCTGGCAAAAACAACCCATGAACAACCCACGGTTCTGGATTCATACATAATGACAAGCGATGATTAAACAGTCCAGAATTCACAACCCAAAAACAAACCATGGGTTCTTTTTCTGGGTTGTTCGTGGTTAACATGGCTGGGTTTGCACAACACAACCCAGAATTCAACAACCCATATCATCAGCATTACATGTGAATCCAGCCTGTGGCAAACTAATGTAGAAGAGATTCACACAGCCAAGATGCATGTTATCCAATTGGTGAGTCAGCACCTTTCACATGAAATGAGAACCAGGGACTACATTCCATTTATGTTACACGCAATGGTGGTGGGCATGCGAGAGGGTGTACTAATGTGCAGATAATCCACGTACCTGGACCATTTGTGAACTAACGCTTAGTATGAAAATGTGCTGGAAGATGTAACAATGACATCTGTGAGCTTTTCTGCAAGAGGCATTTATTGTGCGCTTGTGATTCCTTACTCACAGTTGTTTACAGGTTCTTTAGTCAACAAGGTGATCCTCCAGCTTGGCTTCTGTTTTTTTAAGAGCACTTTCCCCTGGAGGGTTTTAGAGCAGAGAAAATTTCTGAAAGTGAAAGCACTACTTCTGTTTTCACACTATTCTGCTACAGCAGAGCGCCACCTAAAGGTTTTGTAGTGGAAAAGCAGGAAAGGAAAAGGTCTTTGTGTAGATCAGGGCTCTCCAAGCTTGGGTCCCCAGATGTTGCTGGCCTACAGCTCCCAGCATACCCAGCCAGCATGGCTAATGGCAAGGGATGCTGGGAGCTGTAGTCCAGTAACATCTGGGGACCCAAGGTTGGAGAGCCCTGGTGTAGAGCATAGCTCTCAATTCTGCGATGAAACCAAAAGTAGATACAGTGATTAACAGCCTTGTGCAGAAAAGCTCTGTTTCAACTATGGTGTTGCAAAAAATGTATTGGGTTTGCATTTTAATGCAAGTTACCCAATTCACAAATCCCAGAACCAAACACAAACACAAATGCAATTTGTGGTTGGAAATCTATACATTTCCAAGTTTGCAATGCATTTCACCACACCACCCCCAAACATGCACACATTTTCAATGGATACATGAATACAAAACTGTACATTTAAAAAACATGCCTGTTTTAAAAATGCAAAGAAAAACATGTTTTCTGGGGAACATAGGCGGGAGAAAGGCTCGTAATCCGATGTGGAACCAGGATGGATTGGAAAAATGAGAACCTGAACAAGACTGAGGTTGATGGATTCACCCTTCACTAGTTTTAACTTCTTATATTTATTGATCTGTTCATTTATTCAGATATTTAGATGCCACCTTTCAGGGCAAAGCCCTCCCAAGAACGCTCACATTCATTCTCTCTCTCTCTCTCTCTCTCTAGATAGATAGATAGAATTTTATTAATTGACTTTGTTATGCACTTTGCATAAGTGTCAATGTGTCATTTTATTAGTATCTATGTATGTGATTAGCCCAAGAAATCAACCCTCCTCCATCTCCACCCTACCCACCGTGGTCTCCTCCCAGCTGTATCCTTAGCGGTCAACCAGTCTGAGCTTGCCCTGCCTCTTCTGGAAATACTCGTTACCCAGGTGCTGACTGCCCTTTCCAGAAGGATGGGCCCATTGTTTGTTATCCATCCAAGACCCAGCTACAGAGCCAAGTTTTTGATTCAGCTCTCATTGTTTCTGCCCATCTGTGATTTGTCAGATTATGGCAGAAGAATGTTTTTGATCTGGGAACACAAGATTACGCAAAGGCCTTGAGAGCCGCTGCACTTGCAGTTGACAGGGATGGAGAAGCCGGACACGCATTTCCAGAAATGACAAAGCAGGGAAATAATAGAGTTTGCTTTTTGTGCACAAATACCCAGTGAGGTACAGAGAAGCAAGAAACAAGAAACTACTCAACAAACAAATTTAAAAAATGCAAAGGGAGACACTAAAATAAAGTTTGATGTGCATTTTAACATGCTGAGGAAATTATAATTATTATTATTATTATTATTATTATTATTATTATTATTATTATTATTTATATACCGCCCAACAGCTGAAGCTCTCTGGGCAGTTAGAATGATGACTCCTGGTTTGCAACTGAGCTTTAAAAATACTAGCACTAACTTGTGTTAAGAGAACTGCACTAATATCTGGCCGTTTTGTTTTCAATATCAGCCTTATTATAAGAACCAAACTAGCAAAGGGCCCGTCTATATGAGGGACTGAACGTTCTGACATAGTAGCTAATAGCTGCCATATGCTTCTATGAGAGCAGGGCCGGCATCAAGGGTAGGTATGGTTGGACACCTGCCGAGGGCCCACATCCAAGCAGGGGCCTACTGACAAGAGGCCGCTGAAGTTGCTCCTCTCCTTCACCACAAACTGCTTGTTCACCTGCCCCTCTCGCTCTGGCCCAGGCACTGGTGGTGCTTGCCTGTCAAGCAAGCAAGAGGTAGTTAGTAGTGATGAGAAAGAGGATGAGGAGCCATAGCAGTTGGTGACAATGGCGGTGAGAAGGTAGACCCACTGAGGGAGGGGGCCCACTGGGGGTGTCTTGCCGAAGGGCCCTCAAAAACCTGGAACCGGCATGAGAGAGTCAACGAAGCAGCTGCACATGATAACACAGCTTATGTGGGAACAAAAGCATTGCCACCCACCCAGCCAGCCAGCCCCATGGCATCAGTTAGCAATCAGGTTTTGTTTTCATTTCAATAGAATCGTAGCTTGCTTATTTATTTATTTAATTATTTATTTAATTATTTGTTTAATTATATTTATACCCCACCTTTTTTCCTGCAAGGAACCCAAGGCAGTTTACATAATCCTCCTCCTCCTCTCCATTTTATCCTCACAACAACCCTGTGAGGTAGGTTAGGCTGAGAGTCAGTGACTGGCCCAAAGTCACCCAGTGAGCTTCATGGCAGAGAGGGGACTAGAACCCGGATCTCCCGAGTCCCAGTCCAACACTCTCACTGCTTTCTGCTATATTGGCGAATGGTTGCTCGATATTTCTATGCAAGAAAAACCTCTGGATGGGTGTTACCTGTTAAGAAGTTTAATTGTGAAGTATTGCCTCTCGGTTACACTGTCCCTATTACTAGGCAAGTGAGGCAGCTGCCCTTACGCAGCTGACCTGATTTTGCAGGTTATGACAGGGCAGCAAATTGTTAGTTAAGTCATTATTGTTGCATTTTTACTGCCAGGGACGGGGAGAGGCGCTTGTGAGTTTTTTGCTTCAGGTGTCAAAAGAACGTGGTTGGCCTTGGGTGCTATGCAGCTTCACCTGGGATTGGTGGCAACATTTGTGGTCTCTGCAAACAGTGCCCCCCTTGTGCCAGCCCTGCTTCAGGGCATGGGCTTTCCAATTACATCTCTCTTTCTCTCCACTTGCTACTAAAAGCCAGAAGTGACATCATACGAGCAATCTTCTAGCCATGTTTAGAAGATTAGGAACATACAGTGAGCACATGCACCCTCTCCCCCCTCTGCTCCTTCACATGAGTTCCCTCCTCCCATTCCTAATAGGCAGTGGTGTGGTGGCACATTCTGAAGTGCAGGTGCTCATCGTAACAGTTTCCACAGCCCCCAAGGGGAGTCCAAAAGTTTAGGCTGCTATGTTGATCTATATCAGTTCTGTCAGTTTTCATCTCCACCAAAAGCAAGTCTTTCAAACTAATGGGCCTTAATTCAAGAGCGAGGTACTCTGCATTACAACAGGGAGCAATATATTGTTCCTGGGGCCAAAAAAATATTTCTCCCCAGGTACTGTGTGGATTGCAGCTAAGCTCAGAGTGACCAGCATTCTGAGGGTGGCCGTGGAGTACCAGATGACGTCAGCGTCCCTTCTATTAAGTGCCCGGGAGCATTCCCGTGAACCCTGGCTCCACTACACCACTGTTACTAGGCATTAACTATGATGTAGTAGTATTGTAGGGATGTATGGATTTTGTTAAATCTGTTCCAACTGTGTTTCGCAGAGTGTCAGGCTTTTTTGTTCCATGGTTTGCTCACTCATGGAAGGGGGGGGGGATTTTGTGCTGGTTGCCTTAATGCACATTAGCGCTAATTCGCACTTGCGCTCATGCACATTCGTGCAAGTGTGCATTAGTGCTAATGCGCATTCGCGCAAGTGAAAATTTGCACAAATCCCCCCTCCAAAAGTTTTTTAAAAATGGTCCGCAAGTCCACAGAATTTGCACAACTTAGAAAAAGTCTGCCCGCTACAGAATCCACAGGTCAGATCCATAGAAATCTGAACTCATTTGAATGCATTGCAGATTTCTCAGACACACCCCTCGTTGCAAACTATGGTTTGCTTTAATCATTCCCAACACTGGTTTAAATCTAGCTATGATTATCAGCAGAGCAAACATAATGCTGTATTACAGAAAAAATTAGCAAGGGCAGGAAAACTGAGGGCGGGATGGAGGAAGAGAAAGCACGGGGTCATGTTAAGAGATAAAACAGTGTTCCCTCCCGGCCTATGAGTGAGTAAGGATGCATCACTGTCATTGTTTTCTTTCCTTTGCTTCCCGTTTGGGTTCTGTTTATTTTAGAAGTTCTTATGCAATACTTTACACTGCCAAGAACTTACACACTTGAGTTTTTGCAGGCATTTTACCAGCACTAGCTGGCCACAAAACCCCAATTGCAACATCAAGGAAAACCCCTCTCATTACTGAACGGGAGCCAGAGGGGTTGCTTTAGCTGCTTGGCACTACTGAAACTAGATCCTGCTAGGGCCTGAGGACACCTTAATTCTCCTCCATTGTCAGCAGCAATGCTGCCAGTGACTGGGCTCAATGCAAGCAATACTGTTTAGTGCAGAACTTCAGGTTCAGGGGCCACATCGGGCCCTACAGGGGTCCCCAGAAGGCTGCGCCCTGTGAGACACTTGGCAATCATGCCAGTCAGATGTTGCACAATGCCTGTCCAGTTTGGTGGCAGGATCTCTCTTCAGAAGAACCTCAACAGAGTCTGGGCCTCAGCACTTGAAGCCTACCAAACACTGACACCGGCCATGTCAGAATAGTCCACTGGGTCTTTAAGCTTAGCAGGAGAGGAGAGGGAACACTGTGCATACAGTCCCTGCAGTGCTGTGCTGAGTTAAACAGAACACAACAACAAAATGGCGACTGTACATGCTGTTCCAACCAGTGTAACACGACAGCTTGCGTACCGTTAAACTAACAGACATGAGTCTAGCAGAACGTCGCTCTTCAACTGGTAAAGCAGGACCCATTACTGGTCACAACCTGACCTAAAGCAGGGTTGTAACAGCAGCACTACCCCCACAGAAATATATGGATGATGATGATGATGATGATGATGATGATGATGATAGGATCCCCAAAGGCATGCCTGGGCTAAAGTTGTGTCTCAGGTCTGAAAAGGTGGAAGACTACTGTAATAAGAATTACGCTACCTATTTTGTATCCCTTAAGTCAGCAACACACATTGTTGTAGCTTTGTGCATATCTCCCCCGAACCAACCACCCCGGCTCAGTCCTTGATACTTAAAGCCTAGCAGCACCTTTGAAACTTCCATCATTTTATGGACTCATTTCTAATTCACTGTGCAGTTGACTGGACCGGATTACCGTTTGATACTTTTAAACTCTGAACAGTTCAACAACCCTGAAAATGCAAAGGAAACGACTCAACATTTAAGCCCGGTCTTATGTATTTATGGGAACAGGTTGAGGTGGCGAGATTTGCAGCTCTCTCAGTACTTTGTTATGATTTAGACAACATTAAGCACATCTTTTTAGGCCTCTGCTTCATATGTCTGAAGACCTCCAGGCAGCTTTAGTGTTCTCTTGATAAAAGGCAGAGATGTGAGGAGAGGAATAGCCGTGCATACTCTGCGGGAGGATTTATCACCTCTAACAACTCGTTTTATCTGCTCTGTCAAAACTTGCAGCACAGCATCTTTTTTTGCAGAAAGTATTTTCTGCACAAGAAAAAGAACCTCATTTCCTTAAAAGATAAATTACACTGATAATTTGCCGCGTTACAATACGTGGCACTTTGATTCTTCATATTTGTTTGCGCTTCTCCGTGTCGGCTCCATAATAGGACAGTATTGTAATGCATGGCACAGACACACTAATTTTTATTTTAGCTGGGTACATATATCTCCCAGCTGTAGCAGTACCAGGAAAAAGGCAAAACAAAAGAAGGGTATACATGAGGTAAGAACAAAGAAAGGATAAATTTGTGGCAATTGTTTTTTCCCCCCAGTCCAAACAAGATTACAAAAAATGTAGCTTACTTTATTTTCACAAATAAAGTGGAGTTTGGAAAAAGAAAATTGATACATAAAAAAAGACTAGATCAGGACATCTGTTTGTTTATCTTTTCATATGGCCACACTTACTGTATGGTTTTGATTGTTTAAGGTAAAATAAGACTGTGCACAAACTGCCACTTTCCCCCTTTGGTTAACAACACTCTTGGTAAACTGAAAGCTATCAGAAGGGTCCATTCTGATTGCAAAACTAGTTACCGTAACAGGGAAATGCTAACATTCTTCAGGATGTGATAAAAGCCACCTTAACAAATGATGGTGTGTTCAGATGTATTAATTACCAAAACAAACAAACAAAACACAGGGGGTAAGATTCACGTTCTCTATATAACTATGTCAAAAAGTGAATGCGAGAATTCTATTTAATTACTTGTAGTGCAATCGCTCCCCTTCCCCGAGGTTGGAAGGTTAAGAATGGTACATTGGTGACTTTCTGCCAGCAGAGTAGCACTGCAGGTGTGTGGGGGGGGGGGGCTGCTGTGCCTGGGTGGGCAGAAAGATGCCTTCAGTGACAAACCCCCCAAACAGGGAGGAGCCAGCTTTGGATCTATTGAATCTAAAACTTCTCCATTGCCCCAAACATGCCCAATCCATCAACTATGCCAGCCCTAGAGCTGACTTAGGTAATTCCCTTTCCCATTGTTGTCAATAGGAGTGATTTATAAATATTTGGATCTACTAGGCTGAGCAGCCTGGCAAAACCACCACTCTAACCTTCTGCTCTGGCCAGTGCAAGCCGATAGATTTGGGGATGCGGCGGTAGATCCTCCTCATCACTCTCCACTCATTATTGCTCTATTACTTATTGTATACACCATCCTATACCAATCAAGCTAAATTTGGCGCTAAAGTTTACGTAATCCAATACTGCTGTTTTAGGTTACCTAGTATTATTATTTTTATTGATTTACTGCTGTTTCGGGATGTATTTTTACTTTTATTGTTTTGATGTTATCTGTTTTGTTCTGTTTATTAAATAAGCTAATTTAATTAGGCTCAATATTGTCTACACTAACTGGCAGTGGGACTCCAAGGTTTCAAACTGGTGTTTTCCCACTGGCCCTACCTGGAGATGCTAGGCAGGTACTGAACCTGGGACCTTCTGCATGCAAAGCAGGTGCTCTACCACTGAGTTCCTAGATATCTTTTGAGATCTCTTTCAACCTTATGAATCTATGATTCTGTTTCAGGGAAGCTGTAGCAATGGATTTCCTGCATCAGCAGTAGGTTAGTCTAGATGTCCCCTCCAACTTCAATTAGCATAATTTCCACTTTTTAAAAATCCATTAAAGATTATAAGATGGGTCATATATAAATACAGTGGTATATAAATCTATTAAATAAATTTTAAAAATTTAAAAATACTTAAATAAATTTCATTTCATTTCATTTATTTCATTTATATACCGCCCCATAGCCGAAGCTCTCTGGGCGGTTCACAACACTCTATACATAGAAACAACATTAAAACATACAAAACAGTTTAAAAAATTAAAAACCAAGTTTAAAAACACAGTTTAAAATAACAATACAAAAAGCCAATAAAACTGAGCCTACAGGTGACAGTCCCCTCCGTGCTATTCCAAGCTCCTAACTAAATGCCTTGGCATAGAGGGAAGTCTTAACCTGGCGCCGAAAAGATAGTAAGGTTGGCGCCAGGTGGGTCTCAGTGGGGAGCTGATTCCATAACTGGGGGGCTATCACCGAGAAGGCCCTCCTCCTCGTTGCCACCAACCGAGCCTCTCTTGGAGGTGGCAATCGGAGGAGGGCCCCAGATGTTGAGCGTAGTGTCCGGGTAGATAACGGTTGGGAGAGACGTTCCGTCAGGTATATAAATGAAAAAGTTAAGAGAAAAATATATATGCCCACCTGTATTACTCCTTTTCCTGTTGAATATTTGATAATGTATGTGGCTATGTGGTTCTGTTAGCTACTCTGGCAGCAGCAGTGCTGAAGGGGGAGGAGATATATATATATATATATTAAAAAGCCCTCAGTATTCTTAATCCCAGCATTTGCATGAGATATCACCTTAGAGTCCAGTTGCTGGGGAACATGGGCGGGAAGGTGCCGCTGCACTCATGCCCTGCTTGTGGGACCCCGAGGGCAGCTGGTTGGCCACTGTGTAAACAGAATGCTGGACTAGATGGGCCCGTGGTCTGATCCACCATGGCCCTTCTTATGAGTGTTCGTGAACATGCACTCCAACTTTCATTCTTCCTTGAAGGCATCCGTCACATTGCAATGTATTTTACATCTTCGTTCCTTCTCTTGAAAATAAGGCATCAGGCTTAAAGCTGGTGTTCAAACTTGAAATGTAGACTTGTTTTCTGAAGATACATACCAAGTTTCATTTTAATATCTTAGAGCTTTTCTACATGAGGCATTTATTGTGCGCTCGTGATTCCTCACTCATGGTAGGGTGATGGTAAGCCCTGGAGGGTGACGGTGCTATCTAAAGCAGATCTTGCGGGTGCTGCACAGATCACTGTCATCCTCCAGGGCCTCTGCCATGCTTTCCAAGCATTTTTGCAGGGCACGGGGGTGTTGATCAGAAAGTCCAGTATTTGGGGGAATGGCAGAATGAAACACTAGTGTAGTTGCACAATTCCATTATACCATGGCACCACCTAGAGGTTATGTAGCAGAACATATAGAAAGGCAGAGAAGGGGGGGAAACCTGGGGGGGGGAAACGTGTGTAAAGGAAGATCCGACCTTAATCCCATAAAGAATCCAGAAGTAAAAGCAATGGTAAAGTGGCAGGTTAAAAGCCTCATCTAGAAAAGCCCTTATTTTTCAAGGGAAATGTGATGTTGCAAACATATGAACACACTCAAAAAGTGGCAAACCACAGAGAGTTTCCCTAAGACCATAAGACCAGCCCTGCTGGATCAGCCCAAGCATCTATCTAGTTCACCATCTTGTTTCCCACAGTGACCTACTAGATGCATCCAAGGAACTCAGAAGCTGGGCACAGCACAGAGTCAAGAACTTTTCCCTACTATTGCCTCCCCAACAACTGGTATTCAGTAGCATACTGCCTCTAAACTAGGGATGGAGGACTGTGTCTATGGCCAGACCTACCATTAGGCAGAGTGAAGGATAACTGAGTTTCAGTTCACATATCGGTTCAAAAGTACAAAATCAGGTAAGTTCACTTTAAAATGCAAACTGAACCAATTTCTCCCCAATCCCTACTCTGAACACGGACTTTCTATTTAGTTATCAGCAGGGATGTTGGAGAGTCCTTGGTCCCGAGTCACGAGTCGAGTCACGAGTCTTTGGACCCGAGTCTCGAGTCCGAGGTCCAAAATGGTGACTCGAGTCCCGAGTCACTCCCAAAGCGGCGGCCCATGGAGGGAGCAGGAGGGTCTCTGTGAGACGAAGAAGAGCTGCCCTTCCTCCCGCGGAGACCCTCCTGCTCCCTCAATGGGCCGTTGCCACCGCCGCTGCCACTCACCGTCCTTTCCTCGTCCCTGCTCCTGCTGCCGCCGCCACCACGGCAGGGATGTATTACGAGCCCTCCCTGGGCTCGTAGTTCTCCGCGGCGGAGCGGCCCGAACTCGCTCTTCTGAGTGGCGTGGAGCGTTCTCCGCGCCACTCGAGTTGCTGCCACCTCGACGCCTCACTTCGCCACCGTCCGCACGGTGGCGGCGGCCTCACCTCCGCCGCCGCCATCACCATCGCACGCCGCCGCCCTCACCTCACCTCCACCACCGTCGCACGCCACCGCCGCCGGCCTCACCTCTGCTGCCGCCACCGTTGCCTGCCGCCACCCTCACCTCTGTTGCTGCCACCGTCACACGCCGCTGCCAACCTCACCTCCTCCACCATCGCACGCCGCCGCCGTCGACCTCACCTCCGCCGCCGTCGAACACAGCACGCTGTCGCCGTCGCCCTGTTTTTGGTTGCTGTGGTTCCTCCCGCCAAAAACAGAGCGATGGCGCCGGCGGCGTGATGCGGTGTGCTGTGTGCGACGGCGGCGTGAGGCGGCATGCGACGGTGGCGGCGGTGGAGGTGAGTTCGGCGGCGGCAGCATGCAACAGTGGCGGTGACGGAGGTGAGGGCGGCGGCGGTGGCGGAGTCCTTGGGCTCGAGTCCCGAGTCGAGTCTCGAGTCCCATAAAAATTATTGGGACTCGAGTCTGACTTGAGTCAGAGGGGGGACTCAGTCAGTCCGACTCACGAGTCGAGTCCCCGAGTCCCCATCCCTGGTTATCAGGCCTAGTAGCCACTGATAGCCTTATCCTCCATGAATTTGTCAAATCCATTTTTAAAGGATAGTCAGTTTAGTTGCCACAGTCAACTGTTTTTATATACCATCTTTTCCTCAGAAGCTCAAGGTGCTCAACATGGCTCACAGAAAATATTCTATTAAAATTCTATGTATTGGATATAGACTCAGTTACCGGTAGTTGAATTTGGGTCTCATTGAAATCCATAAGACAAGTTAATCATTCGCAGACAGGCTTATGTGTTATGAATTACCCAAATCCCCTTTTAAAGGGCCAGTGTAGCATAGCCGGGTTCTAGTCCCTGCTCAGCCATGAAACTCACTGGGTGACTTTGGGCCAGTCACTGACTCTCAGCCTAACCTACCTCACAGGGTTTTTGTGAGGATAAAATGGAGAGGAGGGGGAGGATTTTGTAAGCCGCCTTGGGTTCCTTGCAGGAAAAAAGGCGGGGTATAAATATAATTAATAATAATAAAGCCATAGACGCTGGTGACCAATATCATAACTGGCTTGAAACACACAGGGATAAATCATCTTCAACATCCTATTAAAAGGTTTTTTGGCTTTTCCAGGTTGCCACATGTTTTGTTTGCTAATTGGTGGAGCAACACTCTTTCTTCCAACTCCTGCACACCCACTCCTCTTTTTTGGCACTACAAACAAACCAAGATGGCCAACTAGGCGAGTTCAGTCAAAGGCCTTGCTTGCCCTCTTTTTCAAGACATTAACTTAGACAAGGGACATATTTTCATAGGGGCCTCTTCCATTTAGCATGGTTTTTCAAGCCTTAGCTTAATCATGGCATTTTGAAACAAGAAGTTGCTTGCTTTGGGGCTTCCCAACCACAGGGTGCAAACTGCAACTGCTCCTATCTGCTGAAGTGCCCCTGCCGCAGAGAATAAAAAAAGAATGAAACATTGAACTCACTAATGAAAGGCTGCATTGTCTGACTTCACAAGGTGTGACCGAGTGGAGAGGCAAGTGGAAGGGCCCTGCCCAGACGAGTAAGTGAGTTTTTTATTGCCTCATAGAGGATTAAAAGTGTATCTACTGATCGCTGGCTCCCCTCCCAAAAGACTAGAACCGAGACCCTTCGGGCTATAGAACCTTTCCAGTGAAATCCTTGGCAGACCTTCCTGGGAGTATCAGTGGGACTTACTTCTGAGTAGACATGCATAGCATTGTGATGTCAGTCAGTCAACTTGCAATCTGGAAGCCCTAAAAAGCACTGGCTTTAGGTTCTGAGCTGGCCCAAGACGTTCTGGTGCCCGAGGCAAAGGACAGGATGGCACCCCACCTGTTCCATGTACAGAAACTAAGAGGCCTGCAGGTTGAATCTTACTCCGACACTGGTGACAGGACAACATCCTCTACCAGTGTGGAGAGCCAGTGTGGCTTAACTCTCCTTGGGAGTTAAGATACAGCAATATTGAATCAAATAACTAACTATTGGTTACCTTTTCATGACACCCAAAATCAGCAGCTTGAGGCAGTCACCTCACTCTGCCTAATGTTAGGACCGGCCCAGCAGGCTGGCTTAGGGACGGGAGTCAAAGGGCAGACACAACTCTGTCCTCCAATGTCTTGCCGCCCCTCAGCATTTGCTGCCTGACGCAGCTGCCTCTCTCTCTCTCTGCCTAATGGTAGGGCCCTCTTTAGGATCTCCTAAAACTCAGATTTTCACTGATAAGCACCCTTCCAAAGCTGGTCAACCTGAAATCCTAGACACCTCCTGTTCTTATCCTGCCCTTTTCTATTCTTTCCCCTATTCTGAACTGCCTATTCAGAATCTGACCTCAGCTCCCACTCACCCATTCTATGGAACATAACTGACCTTGCCTAGATTGGTAGGAGTGCCTAGTGGTCTGCCAGCCCCTGGGTCCATGCTTATGGAAGACTTGCCTGTCACTGCCGTGGATGGTTACCGGGCAGAAATTGGGCAGTTTACTGTATCTCAGCTTCTCTTACAGCACAAACCTACTCAGCAGTAAGCCCTGTTGATGTCAATGGGACTTAATCTCAGGTAAGTGTGTATAGGATTCAGCAGAGACTGCTGGCTCCAATGTCAGCAGAGCTGTGTATCCACTCCATATTTCACTCCGAACTGTGAATCCACTCCGGATTTTACGCCGAACTTTAAAGGAGCAATCCATGGTGCCAAATTTGTTTTGGAGGAGAAGGTTCAGCACCATGGATTGCTCCTTTAAAGTTCGGCGTAAAATCCGGAGTGGATTCACAGCCCCGCTGACATTGGAGCCACGGTCCTCCGCTGACAGGATTGCTGCCTGAGTTCCCACTGAGAGCACATTCAGAAGTAAGTCTCACTGTGCACAGGGATGCTTACTCCCCAGGTAAGTGTAAGGATTGCACTGTAAATACACAGAAAGAAGGCCAGCATACAGATGTGTGTCTGTGATTTAATTAAATTAAGCAACTATAATCAAGCAAATGCAGGCGAAAAACAAGAAATGGTGGGTAGAGAAATCCTAAGGGGGTGGGGAATGGGGAGCAGTGCCACTTCCAAAGCCCTGCCAACTTGTGCCATCCGGTGTGGCGGGAGACTTCTGGTTTTTTGTTGCTGCCAGGGAATTGCAGTCCAGCCCATCAGGAGAGCGCCAAGCTGGGGGAGGCTGTCTTACAGGCACCCCCCTTCACTCTCACACAGGAGACCATGCCTCTGAGAAGATGGGGCCGGCTGTGACCTATATACCAGGGACGGGGAACCTCTTTCAGCCCGAGGGCCAAATTCCAGCTGGGAGAACCTCTCGGGGGGGGGGCAGCATTCCAGTGGTGGGTGGGGCCAAAGGCAAAAGGGGTGGAGCCAAAAGACCAACGATACCGGCCTATTTTAGCTTGAAGCTCTCTCTGCCAGTAATAAGCCTTAGGAGAGGCATTTCAACCTTTTGGAATGGGAGAAAAAAGATGTGCAAAAGCTGGGAAACCTCCAAAGGATTGGGGGGGTCAGAGGAAAGGGGCGTGGCCAACTGAGGAATCCCAGAGGGCTGGATTAGGACCCCAGGAGGATTGAATATGGCCTGCGGGCTTGAGGTTCTCCACACCTGATATACATACATGAACCAAAAACAAAGCTCTAGATCCTAAGAGGTGCGAGCAAAATTCTGTTTGCGCTACAGGTCTTTGGCGCCCCCTCATCCCTACCGCAGCCTCCTGCATCATCCCCAAAGCTGCTTTTAATAGCTGGGGGACCTTTGGGAATGGGATGGGAAGCACAGGATGCAGGAGGGGGGGGAAGGATGCAGGAGGGGGGGAATGAGCAGAGATCGGGGGGGCACCTCACACGAGCGGACGTGCCTTCCACTTACACAAGAACATTGCTGGATCAAAGCCATAGAAAGGTGTTTCTTTTGAAAGTTGGTGTGTGTGTGTGTTTTAGTAATGTGCAATTTATACAGATTAAATAAATTAGGTCAGCCCTAAAACACACACACACACACACACACACAAAACAGTGCAAAATATAGCAGGCAATCCTATCCTACAAGCCACAATTGCAGATGGTGTGCAGAATCAACATAACCAGGTAAGCATCTCCTCGGAGAAAGGGTGGGACACACATTTGATAAATGTTACATTATTCTGGGATCTCTGGGGGATGGAGGACCCCTCATTTGAAATGGCACTTGAGCAAGAGATATTCCTGATAGTGTGTGTATTCTAGATAGGATTGGATTGACCTCCCAAAATCCAAAAGTCATGGCTACATCACTTGCAAAATAAACATTTACTCCCCTGGCCACTAGATTCAACCCTTTTATATTCCAGTTTCAGTCAGGGGAGAGGAAGGTGATAGAGCTATAGTTAGGAAAAATAACTACAATAAATGTTGTGCACAATAAATGTGCACAACTTATTTATCGCATTTCTATAGTGTTTATTCCCCATAAGAAAACCAAATATATTTCTTTAGTGTCCCTCTTTTCCAGCAAGCTATGTACAGACAGTACAGCCAGGCTGATATGGAAAGAAGGAAAAGCCATGAAGTCGCAAAACAAGGCCATGCTGCCATCTAGTGGTAAAATAGTCTGTCAATGTACCTAAAGTTATGGTTCCAGGTGGTTTAGTTGGATTTAACAGTCATGCTGACTGGGAATGATGGGATTTGTAGTCCAAGAAATCTGGAGGGTGCCAAGTTGGGGAAGACTGATAGACGTATTTCACCAAAGCGTTCTCAACCCAGGAGGTGGTTTGGATGGTTTGCTTTCTTTCAGCCAGTATAGCTGTCATCAGGAAACTGTCTTTTGTCCTCAAGACCAGAAATTACTATGAATATAAGATCCATTCATAGACTATCATTCTAAATGTCAACAACAGCAGCCAGCTATATTTGAAGTTTCTTTGGGGGGGGGGCTGTAACTGGGTTATGTGCAAAGACACACAAATAGACCCAACACCATGAAGAGCATCGCGTTGCTATATGGCTTGGGGGTCATCCCTCATGTGGCAGTGTGGTGCAGTGGTTAGAATGTAGTGACATGGCTAGAGTGTTGGTATGGGACTCAGGAGACCCAGGTTCTATTCCCTAGCTCAGCCATGAAGTTCACTGGGTGACTTTGGGCCAGTCACTGACTCTCAGCCTAACCTACCTCACAGGGTTGTTGTGAGGATAAAATGGAGGGGAGGGCTATGTACGCAGCCTTGGGCTCTTTGGAGGAAAGACAGGATATAAACATAACAAATAAATAAAATACAATACATACCAAGCTTAACTTTCTTATAACCTTATGTCTCCTCATGGTATTGCTTATTCTCCTCCCTGGTACCAAAATTTAGCAAACAATAAAAATAATTTTATTCTTTAACTATAACATTTTAAATATTGTTTGTATTTTTATATTGTATTTTATTGTAAACTTGTATTTTTAAAAATAATTGTTGTAAACCGCTCAGAGAGCTTCAGCTATTGGGCGGTATAGAAATAATAATAATTATTATTATTATTATTAATAATAATAATAATAATAATAATAATAATAATGATAATAATAATGGTGATGGCCCATGGCAGCCTTCCCCAACCTGATGCTCTCTGGATGTGTTAGACTACAACACCCAGCATCCCCCCGCCAGCCAAGCTGGCGGGGGGATGCTGGAAGTTGTAGTCCACACATCCAGAGTGTACCAGGTTGGGGAAGGCTCCTACGATTATAAGCAATAAACATTTTGTTGTTGTTCAGCTATAGGTCATAACAAAACAGAAAGAATATTCAGAGTTCAGCAACAAATTTAGCTCTCAGTTTCCTGGCCACCAGTGTAAATAAGCAAACACACAAGGTAACATGTTTTTCATTATCAAACCACAGATAACCGGGTGTATTTGTGTATTCTTCCGGAGCTTAAACTCAAGACAAATATTTTTCACATGGATCCTTATAAAGAGTACATTGGGTAACATAAAACACACAACAACGCTGTTCCAGTGGTCATTTCGTATAACGGCCTTCTAAGAAAGCAGACAGCATACATCAAATCTTAATTCTGTAATGGCATTCCTATGTGAAGCTAAGGTAATACAATCTAATTACTTAGCTTTCTGATTATCTCACTTGATGCATGAGTACAATCATAATATGTACTGTATGTAATGGAACCTTTACATGTGCAACTCATTAATGTAAGAAAACCTGGTCTAATTTTTGTCTCACTTCCTGTTGTTGTTGTTGTTGTTGTTTTAAACGAAACTTTTATCTCCTGAATTTCCTCCTTTTCAGTTGTGTCCTTTTGATAACTGTATGCTCTCATGCATGCTTTTTCCTTCTTTTACTCTGCCCCAGGTAACACAACATTTCTTCCTTTCCCTTCAAATTCCCTCTTCTCTGGTCTCGCGTTTTCTTAAATTGTGAGCCTGCTGGCTGAGACACCATATCTAACGATCTCAATTCTCCTTATGAAGCTAAAAACAGCACAATTGATGCATAAGAGGGAGGGATTGGCAGACTCAGCAGGGTAATGCTGAGATTTACAAAAAAATCTTTAGGGGGGAAACCCTAGAGGAGGAGGAATCCCCCCCACAAAAAACAGGCCAAGTATGCTCTGTGGGTGTGGTCTGCTGAATGACAGTTGTGGGGGGGGGGGGAACGATAGAATGGAGTATCCTGAATAAGAGTACTCCACATGGCAACATTTTCTTGTAGGTTTCACTTGAGTTCTTTCTATTTTAGTAAAATGCAAAGGGGCATATTAGGTGCTTTTATGGCTAACAGAGGAGGATACCGAAGGTTTGGTGCTGTTTAAGGCCCGTTTTGTGCCTGATGCACATCTTCGCTGGCTTCTGGTCCATTGCCAAGCACAATTCAGGGCAGCTTGGACACGGGTACCTGCAAGAACTCCTGATCCCAAATCAACCTGGCCATGTGCTTAGGTCTTCTCCTCAGGCTCTCTTCCAAGTGCACCTGCTATTTGAAATTATGCAGTTGGCAACTGAAGAGAGAGAGAGCGCCTTCTCAGTTGTGGCACCCCACCTTTGACATTCCCTTCCCAGGCAGGCTTAAGAATGTAAGAAGAGCCATGCGGGATCAGACCAAGGGTCCATCTAGTCCAGTGTTCCATTCACACAGTGGCCAACTAGCTGCCTGTTGTCCCACGAGTAGGATACGGATGCAGTAGCACCTTCCGGATCATGTCCCCCAGGAACTTGTATGCAGAGTCATACTGCCACCAAGACTGGAAGAGATATACAGCCATCGTGACTAGTAGCCACTGATAGCCTTATCCTCCATGAATCTGTCTAGTTCCCTTTTAAAGCCATCAAATTGGTGGTCATCACTACTGCTTGTGGTAGCAAATTCCATAGTTAAACTATGGAACCTGAGCTTGGGCCTACATTCTTATGCTTTTGTTGCCAGGCAAAACATTAAAGAAAAAAATCTCCCAGACCTTTAAAATCTTTTAGAGCACAATCCTATTGTGATGCCCAGAAGCCCCTGAACTTGGAGGCTTTTTACGTGCATCCTATGCAGAGTGGGAGGAGTGGTGGAGGCGATCTCTGCCTCCCCGTCCTCCTGCCCTGCATTTTCCGCCAGTTGGGCTTTTTCGCCCATCTAGCTGGAGCCTCTGAGAGCAGGAGGGAAGGGGGAGAGCTCGTATCCTGCAGGATAGCTCATATCCCAGCCTCCCCAGTCTCTTCCCCTCCCCGTTTCCTGAAACACCCCCTTTTCCCCCTCTCCGAGGTCACTTTCCTAACCTCAGAGAGCAGCCAGCATGGTTCTTTCCCCGACAGCTGCAAGGGCTCAGGGTCGGTGTGTGTGTGTGTGTGTGTGTGTGTGTGTGTGTGTGTGTGTGTGTCAGAGCTCCGATTCCCAGCTCTGAGATCCGCTTGCTGTCTCCAGCCTTGGATCTGGGAATCCAAACTATCCTATGGCCCCTCAGATGCTGTCTAGGGTCCATAGGATCGTTCCCTCCATTGTTTAAATGATGCTTGAATTGGTTTTAGTTGTTTTATTATATTGTATTTATATTTTATGTTTAAAAACTGCCCTGGGAACTTCAACACAGAAGGTGTAGTATATAAACACCTGAAATAAATCAATCATAAATAAAAGAAGAACCTTTAGAGTCTGTTGGCAATTATTGCCATCATTGCATGCCAGAGGGCATAAGGGGAAAATAAGCCCCGTTAATACTTTTGTTTTTAAAACTTGTAATTCAAATTGTTTCAGTGATCAAGGAGTATAAGCTATTCTTGCCTAGGTTCTACTGATGTCATACTTGTCTTTGTGTGAAATTGCAAGCTTAATTCGCAAGCTTTAAAACAGAAAAATTTGCATTAAGTCCTGTTACAGATCGGACCTGTAAAATAGCTGGTTATTTCTGTCATTTCCCTATAGAGGTCTTCAAACTTTGTATGCCTTTACTTCTTCCATACACTTTAGAAGACACCAAGGACTATCTTCTTCAGTAAAACTATTGGCTTTATGTTTTTGCACACACACACATATATCTCCCTCCCTCCCTTCTGAGAGAAAAGGAGCTTAGTGAACTGAAGCAGAGGTGTATTTATAATGAGCCCAGATTCTAGGAAATAAAAAAATCCCCAAGCTCCAATAAAAACCACAAGCCCATGTAAATATGATTCACAATTCACAGGACTGGAGTTCCACATGGATATTATCCTCTCCAAAGCAAAAACCTACACATGGTTTTGCAACAAGGTTTATGAGGGGGCAAAAACTGACTTTAAATTCAGAGCAACATGTCATGTAACACAAGCGTCTCTTGGGCTTTGGTGCCGAATCCCAAGAATATCTGCAAAAGGGAATGGCAGAATTTCTTCCACTTGAATTTCCCAAGACACTGAGATCATCAGAAAGTTTTTCTAACATGACAGAACTCTGCTACTCAATCTTGCATGCCAGAGAGAGAGAGTGAACTGAAAAACTGAAGGGAAATTACCTAACCCACTTACTAACAGTATCCTCTGAGAGGTCTGGTTTCATTTCTTGGAAGTTAACTTTACAGAATTTTCTGCTGTACAGAAAGGAATCAAATACATACTGTAAAAAGGAGTATTGTATGAAATATTAACTTACCGTAGCCATTTCTGCGCCAACAGACATGTTTCAAACAACTATAACAATGAAAACTGAGAAGCACACATGGCCAGCCTTAACACTTTCTTTTGCAATGTCTTGATGTATATTTATTTTTAAGGGAAATGTTGCTTTTATGAGAGAGGCCTCAAGGTTTTATACAAATACATTCTCGATGCAGTTGTTCTTTGGTGATGTTAAAAAGCAAGCTGGCAGGGTCCAGCAAAATGAAAGCGTGGCCTCCTTAGATATCCAACCAGGAGCTTCTGTACCATTAAGAACAAAATGTTATGTTCAGCATCTGGAAAGCCAGGCCTCTTGAAACACATAGGAACATAGGAAGCTGCCTTATACTGAGTCAGACCAGTGGTCCATCTTGGCCCAGTATTATCCATACTGACCGGCAGTGGCTTTCCAGGGTTTCAGACAGGAATTTTTCCAGCCCTACCTGGAGATGCCGGGCATTGATCTTGGGACCTTCCGCATGCAAAGCAGGCGCTCTCCCACTGAACCATATATATCTTCAACAAGTTTTAGAGATCATATTTTAAAAAAAGAGAGAGCCAAAGGGTTACTATCCAATGTGCCCTGTGCGTGCATTACAGCAAATGCCAGCAGGGAACAGGGCTTTCAGATGAATGCTCATGCAACCCTCCATACCAGTGTTCTCCCACCTTGGGTCCCCAGATGTTTTTGGCCTACAACTCCCAGCATGGTGGGAGTTGTAGGCCAAAAACATCTGGGGACCCAAGGTGGGAGAACACTGCTCCATACTGATCAGTAGATCACTGAGGAACACTCTTTCAAGCAGGAAAGGTGGTCTTTGTAAAATATCAATGTATGCTGAGAATTAGACCAAGTCACTTGAGAATTAGACCAAGCTGATTTATTCCTAGCAATTTTTTATATAAGGTTTCATATGTACAATCTTGTAATATTACCAGGTAACATCATACCGGTCCATTATGGAGAAGAACAACACGATGATTCCACTTACTTCAGATTTACCTAACAAGAAGGAGACTGTGTGCATTTTTGGAACAGGAGATTTTGGGAGATCTCTAGGACACAAGATGATGCAGTGCGGCTATTCTGTTGCATTTGGAAGCCGAAGTGCCCAGACCTCCGGACTGATCCCTCAAGGAGCCACAGTGCTGACTCATGCAGAAGCTGCAGAAACATCTGACATCATCATTATAGCTGTCCACAGAGCACATTACAGCTTTCTTGAAAGCCTAAGGGACATTCTCCTTGGGAAAGTGCTGGTGGACGTGAGCAACAACCTCAAAATAAACCAGTACCCGGAATCGAATGCTGAATATCTTGCCCAGATGATGCCAGGCAGTAAGGTGGTAAAAGCATTCAACACAGTGTCAGCATGGGCCCTGCAGTCTGGTAGCTTGGACGCAAGCAGACAGGTAAGGATATCTCTGGGGCAAAGGATGCCCAGATTTAAAGAGAAACAAGGAAGCCAAGGTGACACTCTCATCCCATTTCCCACATTTGATTTATTATTCATTAAAACATTTTTAAGCTGCCCTGTATCCTTGTGGAAACCAGGGTGGTGTACAAACATGATTAAAATAATACATAACACAATAAAAACAGGAAAACCACACAGTCATGATAAAAGCAGAGGCAGCAGCAAATACAATAGAACAGGCAGAATCAGCCAATCAACATGCCTGGGTAAACAAAGATTTTGATTGGGTGCCAAATCAATAGCAAAGCTGGTGCCAGCTGCACAATGAGTGAGCACTAAAATATTTTTTTCCTAACCCCATGCTTTCTGGACAAACTGTCTATCACATGATTAAACAGTTCCTATGCTCTATCCACTTGAGGTTGCAGGTTTAGCTATTCAAAGTCAAAACACCCAGAAGGTAGTTTTAACTTGTGCCCCAGAGAGCTGAAAAGGGAAAGATTTTCATCAGCTGAGAAAAATACAGCCCTTTCTCAGTGCTTGAATTCTGGGGGCAAAGGTAGAGGGGCCCTCAGTGAGATCCACAAGCTCTAGCCCCGACTCCCCCTAATTTTAGCCAAAATTCTGGCCAACATGTACCCCTTCTAAAATCATTAGCAAAGGTGGCCATTGCAAGAGGTAAGAGGTCGGACCCACTGTGGCAATTCAAGCACTGTTTCTTACTGAAGTCTGAGGTACCCAAAACAGACATTGGCAATGAAGGAGAAATATATCCCTTTATTTCATTTCATTTTTGCAGGTGTTTATCTGTGGAGATGACGGCAAGTCAAAAGAAAAGGTGGTGGAGATTGTTCGAAGCCTTGGTCTTACTCCATTGGATAAGGGATCTCTCTTAGCAGCAAAAGAAATCGAGAATTACCCTTTGCAGCTTTTTCCAATGTGGAAATACCCCATCTATCTCTCCCTTGGTCTCAGTGCATTCATCTTCTTCTACTGCGTGATCCGGAGTGTGGTCTATAGTTATGTTGAGAAAGGCAAAGACGTTTCCTATTTTATTCTCATCTCCATCCCAAACCGGGTCTGCCCGATTGTGGCACTCATCCTTCTCGGTTTGGTTTACTTGCCTGGGATCTTTGCTGCTCTTCTCCAGTTATATAGAGGCACAAAATACAGTCGCTTCCCAGATTGGTTGGACCAGTGGATGCTGTGTAGGAAACAACTTGGCTTGGTAGCCTTGGCTTATGCATTCCTACATGTTTTGTACACACTCATCATTCCTGTTCGGTACTACGTAAGATGGAGGTGGAACTCTTTTGTCCTTGCTCAGGTAAGCTGATATTGTGCAGTTTCTTCTCCCATTTCATCAACAGGCTTGAGCACTATACAACTTTGGAGGGACATAGACTGGAAGGAGGCCTCTGAAGTCATCAGAAACACAGACAGGCATCAGACTCCATGGGGTAGTACCCAATGTTAGTCCTACATAGAGGAGACTCATTGAAATGCTTGTTGCACTTCACCCTGTGCAGATCATACCCTTCCTGCTGTCCTTACCCTCCCACAGAGACATCTGAAGAGAGAGGTCAGTGGTGGGTGGAGAGAGACCAATCCATGGGGGAGATCTGGGACAAGCTCCTAAACCTCAAGGCTCCCTGGCACATATCTGATGACATCACCAGGAGTGTGCCGGGAGCCTAGAGGCCTTTCCAACATTTTTGGCCTAATTTCAGGGTCTGTGGTCATCACATGGTAGCTGTGGGGGCAGGAAGCAGACCCACAGATCTAGTGGATGGATTCAGACCCAGTTGAGACACTAATAATGTTGCATCACAGCAGTGGAGTGATCCTTTCTCACCCACTCAAGCATATCGCTTTGTCCATCATGTCAAGGTTAGGGCTGGCCATTTGTCCTCTTTTACAGAGGACAGTCCTGTATTTGAAGGGCTGCCAGAGAGGACTGTCCTCTATTTTGAAGGGCTGTCCACTCCAAGTCAGGTTAAAAGATAAAGAACCATAAGGAAGGAGAGAAGGCAGGGGCCTTGAAGTTGTCCATCACCATTTAGCACCTGGACAGAAGACCGAGTAGGTGCACAGGTCACCTGGTCAGTTTCCATTTCTATTTAAATCATAATAATTTCCAAATGTTCATCTATACATATAAATTAGCATGTGCCAATGTTATGCAAATTGGTGTCCCCCTCTTTTTGTTGATGCATAAGTGACCACCCTGTGCCAGGATCCGGACATGTCAAAGGGGCCATTTGAGCAAGGTCTGTGCTGAAGAGAAGTTTTGTCAGCTCAGGCCATCATACTCCATGGGGTTCCTGTCAAGAGTTCTGTCACTGACCACAAATAACCTTCTCCGTGTAGTACATTGTCCTCAGTTGATTGAAACAAATGCTGGCAAACGTAGAAGGGAGAAAACTGTGTTAGCCTGTCTTTCACCACCAATAGTTCAATAGATTTATCCTGGACAGGCCTGTGGCTCACGCTGGCTCAGCTTGTCTGAGCATGGAAAGCTAAGCAGGGTCAGGCCTGGTTATTACTTGGATGGGAGACCCCTCCTCTAGTTTCCTGCATTGAGCAGGGGGTTGGACTCGATGGCCTTGTTAGGCCCCTTCCAACTCTATGATCCTATGAAATCTGTGAATTCTGATCAGTGCTACTTTTCAACCACTGTAAGGCAAATGCGATGTGCATTTTTGAAACCTGTAAAGATCACCAGGGGTTGAATCCAGAATCTGCCTTCCGCAAGAGGCCTGTGGCTCACGCTGGCTCAGCTTGTCTGAGCGTGGAAAGCTAAGCAGGGTCAGGCCTGGTTATTACTTGGATGGGAGACCCCTCCTCTAGTTTCCTGCACTGAGCAGGGGGTTGGACTCGATGGCCTTGTAGGCCCCTTCGGACTCTATGATCTATGAAAAGAGGAAGGGAACTTCCATGAGAAGAAGACTCCACTTGCGGAAGGTCTCTCCGCCCAATGTTTTGGTGATCTCACCACCACCACACCTCATCACATTCAGCAGGGTCTCTGACTCTGTGTAGCATTTTCAGGGGGCTGGAGGGGCTGCTGTGGGAAGGAGGGGCTGAGGAAGTCCACCTGCCCCAGTGCAGTTGATCCAGTGTACATCTGGATTCAACCCCATATAAAATGATATATATTTTAATCTATTTATAGCTACCGCCTATTGAAAATACTTTTACTTTTTTCTCTCACCTTAAGGTATTTAAGAACCAAACGGATCCATTTGATTCTGGGAGAAGCTGGCATAGTGATGCTTATCTTACCTTGGGTATCTTGGGGTTCTTCTTGTTTGTCCTCCTGGGAATAACCTCCTTGCCCTCTGTCAGCAACAGTGTCAACTGGAGAGAGTTTCGGTTTGTACAGGTAAGAGCTCATTATCTAGCGAACTAACTTTTCATAGATTTCATAGATCATAGAGTTGGAATGGAGCCTACAAGGCTATCGAGTCCAACCCCCTGCTCAGTGCAGGAAACTAGAGGAGGGGTCTGCCATCCAAGTAATAGCCAGGCCTGACCCTGCTTAGCTTTCCACACTCAGACAAGCTGAGGCAGCATGAGCCACAGGCCTGTATCTTTTTTTCATCTTCCTCACTTGCAGTGTGTTGCACTGCACAGTTACTCAGAAGTAAGACCCACCAAATACAATAGCACTTACTCTCAAGTATTATAGCCTTCATCTTTTGAGGTGCAGGGTCTTTTCCTTTTGTGTTTATTTCACTGGACATTGAAGATTAATGGCCAGGGGAGGGGAGGGAGGAAAGGGGGGATATTACAATCTTTAGCCAGCCCATCCACCGAGTTTGCATTTTAACATGATCTCAAACCAATTCACACACTTCCCAAATTAATACGGGAACTGGGACACAATTACCCTGTGATTTCCACACTTCTCCAAATTTTGTGGTGCAGTTCTATCAAGAAGACATGTAGTAGGGGAAAGTGCTTGCAAAAATGCCTATATTAGGGGACATTGCATAGAAAAATGCATATGAATGTTCATGTATGCAAAAATGCCTTCGATTTTCATAAAGACTTTAAGAAAAACATTTGCAAACTGATGTGGAAATGAGACAGAACAAACTTATGCTTGAAAAAATGTAAACATTACAGAAAGCAAAACATTTGTCCATTGAGACAGTTTTCAAAAACTCTTCTCCAGGTTCCCTCACTTTGAGAAATTAGAGTGCCTGATCCAAGGAATATGGCCTTCTCTGTGGTTGCTCCGGTCTTCTTGAATGACACCCATAAAGGGTGCATTTGTATTCCTCCTTCAACCTGACATGCTTGTGTACGGCCCATTTGTTTGTGAAGGCCTTTCTTAGTGGGCTCTATGGATGATATCTTGCTGGGAGATGCATTCTGTGCTACTGTAATTATGAGGTTTTCAACTATATTTTTCTAGAGGGGGTTATGATCATTATTGGGGGTTTTTAATGGTTGAAAGCTAATGTAAGCAGTCAGAAAAGTAAAATTACACATATTTTAAATAAATAAACAAATGTGTCCTAATGCCAACCTCGCTACCATTCATTTCATTCATGTCTTCCCATCTAATGCAAAGAAGGGAACTGTGCCTCAAAGGCCTAATTATTTCAATATCTGGCTTGTAGGATTCAGGTTGTAAACATGTGCATATGTTGCATACCTACAGACATAGATAGCAGAATCCTGGTAACTGTACAGCACATTAAGCCTTTAGCTTAATGCAGCCTTCCCCAATCTGTTGCCCTCCACATGTGTTGGACTCAGAATCCCATCATCCCCAGCCAACATGGCCACTGGCTGTGCTGACTGGGGTTGGTGGGAGTTGTATCCAACTCGCCTGGAGGGCAGCAGACTGCAGAAGTCTGGCTTAATGCATTGCAACTGCAGCCATGCAGGGATACTTGCCAAACACACACATGGGCCTCTTTAACCCATTTGGTCCAAGAAAGCCCCAGGTGAACTCAGCTCATGGCAGAAGGGGAACTTAAGTCTAGGTCAGCTTTTGGTAAATGGGTAGAATGTGCTTTGATTTGCCTTATGTACCTCACAATAGCTTCCCAGAGAATGCACAGGGAAATTAATGTTTGTCTTCTCTCTTTTTTTCTTCTTCCTACAGTCTTACCTGGGCTACCTTACGTTGGTTTTGTGTACTGCCCATACGCTGGGCTATGGTGGGAAGAGGTTTCTGAACAGTGGCACATACCCATGGTACCTTCCAGCAGCTTATATGTTCTCCCTCATCATCCCTTGCATTGTGTTGGTCATTAAGTTTTTTCTAATATTTCCATGTATAGATAGACCGCTGACCCAAATTCGACAGGGCTGGGAGAGGAAACCCAAATACCAGTCAAACAACAGCCAGACAACCAGAGCCTCGTCATCTGTGTAATCTCTTAGCAAATGTCCAAAATATATTTTTTCAATAGCTAAAAAAAGGCCGGAGAGTAAGCAACTAAGGGCGCGATCCTATCGACTGCGCCCTCAATGCTCATAAGCCTCTGAAGTCAGCCCTGCCCACTTTGCATTTTGGCCCTGCCCACTTTTACCTTTGGCACCGCCCACCACAGGAATATGGCCTCCAAGAGCTTCTCCAAAATTAAATTTGGCCTTCAAGTTGAAAGAGGTTCAGCAGCCCTGGTTTATTGGTATAGGCCACAACAATAATCATTTTGAGCAATGGTCTCTAGTCCTGTTTTGAGCATTTTCAGATTTATAGCCTGCTCCTAGCTGTAGGGGTACTTCAAAGATTACAAAACTGACTATGGCTTCCCATGCCATGTCCACTGTGTGGATATACTATGAAATATACATATCTGCAATAGCACACAGGACAATCTGCACACAGATTATATGCAATTTCCTACAAGCACTTCTTTCCATGAAGAAATTTTGTTACATTTGAAGTCGCCCATACTTTTGTGGAGAATTTGACTGTAGTCTTAGACAGTCAATGTAAGAATACAGCCAATGTTCCTGGACTTTGCTGTTCTGGACTAATGCAGCCTACAGCCATGGATGTGAATTGGGACTTCTAAATTCATTTTTACTCAGATGGACTCAGGACACAATAAAACTACTTAATTACAGTATTCCCGTGTGTATATTACTGTGAGGCAACTATTGATGGAGAAGAGGCTGCTGAATGAGGTTATAATTAAACCACACTTACAGGCTTAATCAATAATAGGCAAGTGGATTTGTTCAAGCCTCTTGGGATTCAGTATTGCCTATTACTGTATATTAATGTATTCCGTTACCATATTTGATAAAATATATGCCTTTTGTTTTTGAAGCATAAATCTCTATGTACATTGTACGTCAACATTTATACTATGTATATTTTAATCACAATAAAGAAAATCTGTTTTAAGAACAAAAGTTTCTTTTTTGACCACAAAGGGGCAGTAGCACAGCCAGATCTCATTCTTTTTTTCCTTTACCAATAAAGATGAAAAGGTTACGCTAAGCTTTAAAAGACGAGAAAGAGGCAGATAGTTAAGTTTTGCAATGAGAAAGCACTGGCTGGTCTTCCCTACATAGTGGAGAGCAAGGAAAGAACTATGAACAATTTAGGAATTTAGGCACCTTAAAGACTAAAAATGTTATTCTGCAATAAACTTTCATAGACACTCTCCACTTCCTCAGATGCATGAAGTGGACAGTTTCCATGAAAACTTATTCCAGAATAAATTTGTTAGTAGTTCAGGTGCCACAACAATTTTTGTTGCTTTTGCTGTAACAAAGTAACATGGCTACCCCTCTGGAAAAGGAAAGAAAACACACACTGAAAGGGCTTCCCTCCCTACGTAAGGCATTTATTGTGTGCTCATAATTCTTCACTCACAGTACTTTGCGGGAACTTTACACAATGTCATCATCCTCCAGGGCCTCTCCCGTGTTTGGCAGCCATTTTCGCTGGCTTTTCTTAGAAAGTGAGGTATTATTTCCTAATCTCACGATAAATTGCTATGAGAAGGCCAAGTATTATCACAATTCTGCTATATCACAGCTATACCACAGTGCCACCTTGTGGTTGTGTAATGGAATATACAGTAAGGCAGAGAAAGAAAAGTCCTGGGGAAAAACCTATGTGTAAAGGACCAGTTCTTACTGCCATAACGAAAACAGCCTTGGTAAAGCCTCATGTAGAGAAGCCCATAGGCTCAAGTGGAAAATTCCCATCTAACACCAGGTAGATCCAATTTTTAAAGCAGCCTTCTCCAACATGGTGTCCTCCAGATGTTTTGGAGTATAACTCCCAGCATTCCTAACCTTTGATCATGCTGGCTGGGCCTGATAGAAGTTGAAGTCCTGAAACATCTGGAGGGCATCAAGTTGGGGAATGCTCTTTTAGAGCATACAATTATTTTAGAACAGTAGGATGAGAGACACAAATAGACATCAAAGAGCCTTGTAGTTACTAGGAGACTAACACATTTATTGTGGCCTGTTTTTGTGAACTAGAGTCCACTTCTGTATTGGTTTGTCTTCCAAGCTGATGGCAGTAAGCTCTTCTCCCTAACATTCCTGTACAGGGAAACACTGCCGTCACCATTCTTCTTGCTGGAAGGATCCAGACAGGAAAGTGAAAGCATTTGGGGGATTAGGGAACTAGCATCAAATGTCCCCACCTCATAAGACCCAGGACTTGCCATCTTGTTCTCTTACCAGTCCACCAGCCACCAGTTATGGCAAGACTCTTAGTTTATGGCAAGTGAAAAACAAACGGACATAATTCAAACAGCCAAATATGATTTATCACTCACATTTGAAACATTAGAGGTGCAATCCTATGCAGGTTTAGACAGAAAAAAGGCCTACAACTCCCAGCATGCCCCAGCCAGCTATGCTGGCTGGGGCATGCTGGGAGTTGTAGGCCTTTTTTCTGTCTAAACTTGCATAGGATTGCGCCCTAGGGCAGTTTTGTCAAATTGGAAGGACAGAACCCCACCTCCAGCCAGCACCAGATAACAGGAACTGGGGAACGACATCCATTTCTAATGCATAAAACTAAAGGTTGTTCTAATCTAGCCAATGGCCATGCTGGCCAGGGGATGATGGAACTTGTAGTCCAACACATCTGGAGGGGACCAGGTTGGGAAAGCCTGCAAACATTTAGCAGCATGACAGCAACTAGAACACTAGGTTTCCAACAGTGCAATTCACGTGGGCACCAGTGTGCCCTCAGACACCTTTCTTGGTTCCCGCCAAGGCTCCCTACCCTTCCCACTTTTTTTTTCTAATTAACAAATTTTTTTTACCTAGCAGCTGGGATTGCTTGAAAGCAATGTGAGGGCCTCCAGTCGCTGCCATCTTCATTTCCTATGAATGCCTCTGTGTAGGGCTCAGAGACATTCTTAGGAAATGAAGATGGTGGGTGGCTGCAGGCCAGGGCTTTCCTTGGCACCGCGCCCAGCCAGCAGCAAACAAACAAACAAAACAAGGCAAAAAGGAAAAGCAACTCCATTCATTTCTATCTGGCAAGCCACACCTCCCATGGCAGCCATTTTGTGCTGGTGCCCAGGAGTCCCAGGACAGTGTCTCAAATTCCCTAATGTGCCCGGGGCCAGATTAAAGTCTTTGTAGGCCCTAAGCACTCGCATAATCGTAGGCCCCCAAGATAGATCTATAGATATTTACATTGTATAGGTTCCACAATCATAGATCTACTGGGGCACAGCCCTGGGAAGATTCTAGCCTCCAATATATGCACAGGGAACCTCAAAACAATAGTCCAGAGTACCCAGATGCTCCTCCACATTCATATATTTGCATTTAAATACAGTAATACCTTGGATTACAAGTAACTTGGTTTGAGAGTGTTTTGCAAGACAAGCAAATTTTTAAATATTTAATTTTTTATTTTTTACTTGATATACAAGCGACGTCTTGCAATACAAGTACTGTAGTACGGCTTAAATTAAAAATCTCTGTACAAATTTTTTGGGGGGAATCTCGTTTTGATATAAGAGTGTTTTGAATTACAGGCACGTTTCCGGAACGAATTATGCTCTCAATCCAAGGCATCTCTGTATACCGACTTTTCTGTCGTTCTCCCAATCTCTGCTGTTGCCACCAATTGCTCTTACATAGCAGAGCTAATCAGAAGCATTGCTACGGTGGCCCAGAGAGGTCCTACCCCTTGTCTACAGGAGTGGGGGAAATTGCCAGGCAGTTTTTCTCTCCCCCCCCCCCGTCAATTTTCAAACAGTTTGGAACACTGGCCAATTAGGACAGGACATATGGTTACACCCACCTTTAACAAAATTTGGCAAGGCTAAGTGCTGAAAGCCTTGCCTGGCCATTAGCTGATGAGAATGCTGCTGCAAAAGAACTCCCACGATCCAACTACAGTCATGCCTTGGATTGAGAGCATAATTCGTTCCGGAAACGTGCTTGTAATCCAAAACACTCTTATATCAAAACAAAATCCCTCCAAAAAAATTTGTTCAGAGATTTTTAATTTAAGCCGTACTACAGTACTTGTATTGCAAGACGTCGCTTGTATATCAAGTAAAAAAAAATTAAATAAATATTTAAAAATTTGCTTGTCTTGCAAAACGCTCTCAAACCAAGTTACTTGCAATCCAAGGTATTACTGTACAAGGAGACTACACAACACAAATGGCTGAAAACCTTTTTTAAAATTATTTTTTATGAAGTTTGATACGGATGATACTGACTTGAGCTTGAGTGCCAGTGACAAATTCTGCACACAGTCTTTCTATCCTATAACGGATAAACTTATCATTGCGATGGGTAGATGGCAAACAGCATACGCCACACTCCAGGAAAGGTTCGATTTTATTGTGGATAGATCTATGTCCAGTGATGAGGTGGCCTTTAGAGCAAGGACATGAATGAACATAAGATATCCATCAGATCTCAAATATGCATTCACAGAGGAATTTCTATTGTTCTCACATAAGTATGCAGACAGGAAATCTGTGGCAGAAATGATCATTCCAAAAAATGAAATTTGCAGGTGTAATCTATGATTTTGCTAAAATAATAATAATAATAATAATAATAATAATAAAGCCGCAAAGCTAATCTTTAATTTACATTTTACTGAAGACATATTATATGTGTGTGAGTAAGGGCGCCATCCAACAAGGCTGCCCATAATCCCCTGAACTCAGAGGATTACAGGCATCCTATACCATACTCCTCCCGCCACACAAAACACTGAAGGCACAATCCTATGCAAGTTTAGACAGAAAAAAAGTCCTACAGCTCCTAGCATGCCCCAGCCAGCTATATGCATAGGATTGCACCCTTAGGCGGCCAGTTTCAGCCATCTTGGAGCATTAAGAAAGAAGGCTGAAATCGGCCCCGCTCACACGCCCGCCAGAGACTCGCTTTGATATAAGAGTGTTTTGGATTACAAGCACAGTTCCGGAACGAATTATGCTCTCAATCCAAGGTATTACAGTATTACGCCAGTCCTCTGTGATTTACACTGGTTACCAGTTGAGGTCCGGGCCCTGATTCAAAGTGCTAACATTAACATTTAAAGCCCTAAACGGTCTGGGGCCAGGTTATCTGAAGGAACGCCTCATCCCATATGTGCCTACCTGAACCCTGAGATCTTCTTCAGAGGCCCTTCTCAGAGTGCCCCCTCCAAAAGAGGCTAGGAGGGTGGCTACTAGGGGAAGGGCCTTCTCAGTTGTGGCACCCCATCTATGGAATCAACTCCCCAAGGAAGTCCGCCTGGCGCCTACCCTCTACTCTTTTAGGCACCAGGTGAAGGCCTTTTTATTTACCCAATATTTTAATGGATAATTTTATTCCTTTTATTCTTTTTATTATCACCACTGTACCTTGGGATTGAATTTATTTGGCTGCTTGTTTTTTACCTTGGTGTATTTTAATATATTTATGGGGGGGGGGAGTTGTGTTTTTTTGTACTGTTTTTGTAAACCGCCCAGGGAGCCTTTTGGCTGATGGGTGGTAAATAAATGTTTTAAATAAAATAAAATTGTGGAGAAACGAGCCTTTGGGGGTACACACACACACACCTCAGGTGTGAACCGGCTGGGGTGGGGTGTGCATAGTTAGCGTGTAGAGAAAATAGTTTTTAGGGTTCCTGCATGCATGCATGCAGGAACACACACTCACGCCTCCCCATGAGTAAACCAGGTGGGGGCTGGGAAGAAGCAAAGGGTGCATGGAACATGAGATGGGGCCTGGCCTCTAGAAGTCTGGAGGAGCCAGGCTGAGGGCATTCATATGCAGATAGTTCAAGCCATGACTCACAGTTCCCTGCCTGGCCAGTTTCCTTCCCCCTGCATGGCCAGGTGAAATTCAAATTGATTGGCTGAAGCAAGAAGGCTACAGAAAAGGGGGAGGGGGAAGAGCTATTTCCCCACGTGTAACCCTTTGTCCTTGGTCAGTCTTGGTCAGTCCTTTTGGTAGCCTGCCCGGCATGGCAGCGCGCCAGCGAGGGGCCCGAGCCTTTAGGGGGGCCCCCCTCAGGAATCAACCCCAGGCAGCCCCTGGTAAAATTGGCTGGTTTGAAGGCACTGGTGAAAGCAAGCCTTGTAAGGGTTTACCCATCTTGGACCTTCGGGTAGGTGTGGTAATTCTCTATCGGGCGGCAAGGCTGTGCTGGATCTAACCCTTGAAGCGAACACCCTCAGGTAACAGGTGTGTGTGCCTGAGAGATCTTAAGGAATCAGGTTTTCTTGTTTTATAGCTTTACTGTGTACCAAAGTGTCTCTCTATTTTGTGTGCTTCTCTTATTTCCCTAACCTTGTTGTAAATTGCTACCAGAATAAACCTTGTCATGGTTTACCCCACATGGGTTTTGTAGTACTCTGTTGGTTCAGTATCTAAATCCAGGTTACAGAATTAAAGGCGAGTCCCTGAACAGAGATTCAAGTAGGGTTGCAGACAGCTGAGGCTGGCAATCTGGTACCTTGAGATCTCTGGGGGTCTTGGTTCCTTTGCCAGTAGGCAAGGGTGGGGTGGTCGCGGGTCAGCCAGCCCCCCCTTCCGGGCCACATGGTGGCAAGTGCTGGGTTTCCTTTGAAGGAGGAAAGGGTGGGAGTCTGGCGGGCCAGCCAGCCCCCCCCTTCCTCCACATGGTTGTAGAGGTGGGATTCGAAGCTGAACCATAGAGTGTGTGCACGTGGACAAATGAGAGAAATTTGAGAGACTTTAGTACATAGTAGAGGGTTTGTTATTTTTTTAGAAATAAAGTGAAAGTGAGCCTTAGAAAAAACGTTCAGATTGCTAGCAGTCTGTCTTAGCTGCCAGCGGAGAGAGAGCATTGAAGGCAAGAAATCTCAACTGTAGAGTGAGTAAGCAGAGAAAGCAAAACTCCAAAAAGTTCCAGAACAGCCTGTGTGCCCAGCAAGTGAGCAGAGGGCAGCAAGTGTGTGATCCAAGAGAACCAGGACTGGAGGGGCCCTTGGCAGAGGGCTAGAAGCAAGAAAAAATAGTGCGTGTGCGTGTCCCAGAGGCTGGGAGCAGCGGTTGCCAGTGAGAAGCAAGGATCCTACCCATCCAGTGCAAAAAGCGGGTGAGCAGATGGCGGCTGTGTGATCCCAAAGTTTGGGGGCTGGGAGAGCCCGGGAAGAGAAGAAGAAAATAGTGTGTGCGTGCGCACGTGTGTTCCAGGAGGAAGGAGAGAAGACCAAGAAACCTCTCTTAAGAGGCTGGTGAGCAAAACGTTGAGTTTTGGGACAGCGTTTGATGAATGATTTTAGTTGTGCTGTGTGCCCCAGAAGAGTCAGACTTTGGTGGGGGGGGAGGGCACAGTCCTGCCCTACATCTCTGCCACGGGAGAAGGACTCAAGATTTTGAACTTAAGACTGACCATTTGCTCTTGGGGGGGGGGGCATGGTGAATGCCCAGGCTAGGCAGCAGCAAGTAAAGGGGGGAGGCATGGTTTCGAGCTTTGAAAAGAAGATTGCTCCTCTGCTTGAAAGAGACTTTGTCCTGTGCTGCAAGAAGCGGACAGAGAATCAGCAAAAGAAAAAGGAATTTCCCTCCAGGCATCTCCAGCGAAAAGACAAAGGACTGAAATTAAGTGTTTGTTTGTTTGATTATTTGATTAAAACAGTGGACTCTGACTTGTCCCTCGGAAAAGGAGAGGGGACAGGTGATTCAAGTTGTCTTGTTACTGGGCGGGCGATCCCAGTGTGGGCGGCGGAGAGAGAAGGGGATCTCCCTTCTAGCGCTGACAGAAGCCCAGACAGAAAGATTTTTTTTCTTCAAGTGTCACCCGAGAAGAAATGAAAACTGTTGAGTTGTTCCTCGAAGGGAGGGGCAGGTGATCCGTGATCCAAATGTAATTGTGTTATCTAGATTGTTGCTAAGGGGCCCAAGGGCCAGGTGCTCTCAGTGTAAGCAATTGAACTATTTGTTGTCTTGTGTTATGTGCAAAGGTCAATTTGAAAATGAAGATGATGAAAAAATTTTGAATGTAAAAGGTCTCAAGAGGCCAGGGAACTTAGAGGCGGGAAAGTCCTCTAGTGGCCGAAAGCAAAATTACCAGACTGTGTGTTCTGAAAAGAGCCTTTAGAAACTGAGTAGAGCCTCCAAAGCTAAGCATTCAATGCTGAGAGAAAGTCATCCCGTGCAAGTTTGGGTGGTGGGCAAAAAGAGCCAAGCCCAAGAGGCTGGAAGATTGTCAAGCTGTGTGTTTTAGAAAATGCAAACCTTTGGGAAAAGGGAGTGGTATATTCATGTCGTTGGGTGGTGGGAAGCCATCCCATGGGTCTTTAGAGGGTGTGTGTGATGGTATTCACGTCGTTAGGTACAGGGTGGCAGAAGCAAGCCTGTAAAAGCAAACAAAGGCGAATTGAAGAGTCACATTTCAGTCCATAATCTGCCCCCTACAGGCTGTGGCGAAGAAACAGCAACCCTAAAAAGTTTTGTGTTTGTTTTGTTTTTGAGACACGAGTGCCCAGACAGGGCAACAAAGGGTTTGAGGGTTCTCACTTGAATTGTAATTGATGTTTCTGGGTATGCAAACCTGTAAACTTCTGATGCTAGTTATTGATTGTGTTTTTTGCATGTTTTGATGTTTAAAGATTTTAAGAAGTAGATGTTAAAGCTGTGTTAAGACTATAGTTAATGGTTTGATGTTTGTGATACTTGTTTTTTTTGTTTCTGCTTCTGGTTTTGTCTGTGTGTGAAAGAGAAGAGGTGCCTCGTGGTAGGAAGCTAGCGCAAGCTCGTTTCTGCTGTTTTGTTAGTATAGCTGAAAGGAGAGGTTAGCCCCTCTTTTCATCTTTTCCCAAGGAAAGGGTTTGGCGAACGAGCCTTTGGGGGTACACACACACACACCTCAGGTGTGAACGGCTGGGGTGGGGTGTGCATAGTTAGCGTGTAGAGAAAAGAGTTTTAGGGTTCCTGCATGCATGCATGCAGGAACACACACTCACGCCTCCCCATGAGTAAACCAGGTGGGGGCTGGGAAGAAGCAAAGGGTGCATGGAACATGAGATGGGGCCTGGCCTCTAGAAGTCTGGAGGAGCCAGGCTGAGGGCATTCATATGCAGATAGTTCAAGCCATGACTCACAGTTCCCTGCCTGGCCAGTTTCCTTCCCCCTGCATGGCCAGGTGAAATTCAAATTGATTGGCTGAAGCAAGAAGGCTACAGAAAAGGGGGAGGGGGAAGAGCTATTTCCCCACGTGTAACCCTTTGTCCTTGGTCAGTCTTGGTCAGTCCTTTTGGTAGCCTGCCCGGCATGGCAGCGCGCCAGCGAGGGGCCCGAGCCTTTAGGGGGGGGCCCCCCTCAGGAATCAACCCCAGGCAGCCCCTGGTAAAATTGGCTGGTTTGAAGGCACTGGTGAAAGCAAGCCTTGTAAGGGTTTACCCATCTTGGACCTTCGGGTAGGTGTGGTAATTCTCTATCGGGCGGCAAGGCTGTGCTGGATCTAACCCTTGAAGCGAACACCCTCAGGTAACAGGTGTGTGTGCCTGAGAGATCTTAAGGAATCAGGTTTTCTTGTTTTATAGCTTTACTATGTACCAAAGTGTCTCTCTATTTTGTGTGCTTCTGTTATTTCCCTAATCTTGTTGTAAATTGCTACCAGAATAAACCTTGTCATTTACCCCACATGGGTTTTGTAGTACTCTGTTGGTTCAGTATCTAAATCCAGGTTACAGAATTAAAGGCGAGTCCCTGAACAGAGATTCAAGTAGGGTTGCAGACAGCTGAGGCTGGCAATCTGGTACCTTGAGATCTCTGGGGGTCTTGGTTCCTTTGCCAGTAGGCAAGGGTGGGGTGGTCGCGGGTCAGCCAGCCCCCCCTTCCGGGCCACATGGTGGCAAGTGCTGGGTTTCCTTTGAAGGAGGAAAGGGTGGGAGTCTGGCGGGCCAGCCAGCCCCCCCCTCTTCCTCCACAAAAATAATAAATAAATACTGTTTCAGGTGTGCTATTTTGCCTGCAAACAACATTTAAAGAAAAAGAAAAAAGATGACTCATTTAGAACATTAGCAACTTTCTAGTCTAACTTGAAAGTGTTTACTTTTCAAAACAAACCATATACTATTTCTTGGCTTTCTTTACTACAGAGATACTTTTTTTATACTCCACCTGTACACAGCCGGGCTCATTCAATCACTGGAAAGCAGGTCAACAGCTGCTATAGAGGTGAGCTACTAATGTTAAGATATAAATGACTTCAGATGATTCTTAGGGCGCAGTCCTATAGGGATACCCATAATAACCCCACAAACTCAAGAGAATTACAGGCATCCTATGGAGGGCAGGAGAAACACAGAGACAAAGGTCGCCTCCATGTTTCTCTCACTCTGCAAAACACTTAAGAGAGCTGATTTCAGTCATCTAAGTGTGGCACATCAGAGTGGAGGGAAGGAGGCTGAGCTGCCGCCAGGATATATTGCAGCTTGGCAGAGCTGGTATCCTCCCCTCCACTCCTTGAAACGCCCCCCAAAATCCCTTCTCCAAGATCGCTCTTACCACCTTGGAGAAGCAGCCAGACACCAACTGCGGGGAGCAGGGATCTGAGTACGAATCCCCAGCTATGAGGACGGGGTGATTTTCTGACCTCATAGCCGGGAATCTGAAAAATCCTCTGGCCATCTCGGCGCTGTCTTAGCAGCCATAGGATTGCGCTGCCAGTAACTCTTTTTATTTTCCAGATCTTTGAACTTTCCATTTCCTCCGTTCCTGCTAAACTATTTCCGTAGGTGTGGGTGACAGAAACTATTGGCCTAGTTCACTAATCAAGCAGAGGGCCTGAGCATGCAGCATCCTCCCAAGGACAGCACAGTAAGTTACTGCATATTTCTTTAACATCTGCTTTCTACACTGCTTTGAGTACACTCCAACATAAGAGTTTGAAAAGTGACTAACTATGCTACTAACTAGCATGCTGGGAGATGTAGGACTTTTTTTCCCCCTGTCTAAACCTGCATAGGCTTGCGCTCTAAGGTTGTGATCCTATGTGCACTTCCTTGGCAGTTTGTCCAACTGTATTCAGCAGGACTTACTTTGGAGTAAGCCCCCACTGGTTCAGGTTGCATGCCTTGAAAATTGTCTGTCTCGTTACCTGCCAAGTTGCAAAATATATCGATACGTATAATGTGAATGTATAGAAGCCTGAAACGAACCTGAGAGTTGAAAATCGGTATACATGTAGTTGGATAGATCCCCAGTTACTCCAAGTCTGAAAATGACTACACCTCCCATCATCCCTGACCATTGGCCATGCTGGCTAGGGCTGATGAGTATTGGACCCCAACAACATCTGGAGAGCCATGTTACCCACCTCTGGGTTAGAGTGCTGAGCTGTGGGAGTCATGTTGCTCCTGACGGGCAACCTATGCATGTTTAGACAGAAAAAAGTCCTACAGCTCCCAGCATTCCCCAGCCAGCTATGCTGGCTGGGGAATGCTGGGAGTTGTAGGACTTTTTTCTGTCTAAACATGCATAGGATTGCACCCTAAGACACTTGCAGTGGCTCTCTCAGGATAGTGAAGAAATGTGAAGCAGCTGCTAGTAAAGTAGGTCTGAAATGAGACAAACTACACACAGCTAGACTTTCCACTTCAAATGATCCTCAGACTGGGGTGGTTCAGATTTTCAGGAGCAGTTGAAAAAATAACTGCTTGCAATTTACATAGTAGCTTAATATAATGATCAGATAGCTCAAAAGTGAACCAAGTCATGTGGCCGAGGGGGGGAAACACACATTCCTTCCGATTTAAAATATGTGTTAAACTCTTAACTGTTTGACCCCAAGCATGAAGCAAAATCCCGGTCTTCCCCAATCTATTTGCTTGGCCCTATGACCCTCCAGATCCCTTGACCCTCCAGATCCCAAGCTCCTGTTAATCCTTTTCCGGTTGTGGCAATTTCCAACGCTTTAGAGTGTGAGAGCCCAGATCAAAATGAAGTCAAAAGTAATCAAAATGCATTTTGAAATTAATGTATTTTGTTACTTCTCTGACTCTGGAGAAGTTGGAATGGAAGAAGCATGAATAGGTAACATAACACTGTTACAGAGGAACTGTACGTTACTAAGTTGTTTAAGCTTCTTTTTCTGATACAGAACAATGTAGCAGCGTCCAGTCTTTCAGAAACTCTATATACACTCTCAGGATGTGTATACAACAGTTACTTGTAATAGTAAACTGAACATTGTAATAAGGCAAGTAAGGCTACAGTCCATACCCTTGCCTAGGAGTAAGCCCCACAGAATATTGTGGAACTTACTTCTGAGTAAATAGGAACAGGATGAGTGCTGCACGCCTTTGTCTGTGACACACCCCATCACTGATGAAAACCAGTCCAATGCTTTTGTAAAGGAGATTCATGATTTGTTTAGATTAAATCTGACAGCCTAAATATATTTGAAGGGAGTGGATTATATATGCATAGTCCTGTGAGAGAAAGGGAACGGAATGATGTATTGTTTTATTTTAGCCATCTGGATCAAACTCCTTAAGATCTGAGCAATCCTTATCTATGTTACCCAGCAACTTTTATTTTAGTTTAGGCAGGTTTGTTGGTGAGCATTGCTATAGAAATAAAGAATCAATCCAGATTAATATACTCAACTGCTATGCAAGTATATCTCAAGGAGCGCCTCCAGCAACATCAAGTAGGCCGCTCAACAAGATCTGCCACGGATGGCCTTCTCCCTGTCCCATCAGCCAGAGAAACCAGAGAAGCCAGAGAAACCAGGCTGGTGGGGACTAGGAGGAGGGCCTTTTCTGTGGCAGCCCCCAATTTATGGAACTCTCTCCCCAGTGACCTCCGCCATGCCCCTTCCTTGATTAGCTTCCACCGGGCATTAAAAACGTGGCTTTTCAGACGGGAATATGGGGTAGGTTAGGATTTTTAAGTTTTGTACTGTTTTTAATTGTGTTTTATACTGTGTGTGTGTGCGTGTGTGTCCCCTTGTGTTTTATTGGACTGTACATCGCTCACAGTGGTCGGATGTCTGGCCAGATGGGCGATTCATAAATATAATAAATAAATATGTGAAGGAAGGGGGGCTGGCTGGCTCTGCCAACCCACCCTTTTTTACCAATGACCCAGAGATCCCAAGGTGCCAGACTGCCAGCCTTAGCTCTGCAGTCCTGACTTGAATCTCTCTTCAGGGACTTGCCCTTGTCTATACCCTGGATTTATAGCTGAACCACAGAGCAACCACAAACGCCATGTGGGGTAAAACCAAGAAGGTTTATTCAGGTAAACAGATTACAACAAAAGATGGGAAATGAGGGAAGGAGACAAGGTAGGGAGATACTTTGGTACATACACAGTAGAACCAGAAAACAATGAAGCTGATTCCTTATATCTCTCCCAGGCACTTACTCTTTACCTGGGGGCCCGTTCTCTTCAGGGCTTCCTCAGCAAAGCCCTATCACACGTGCAGGCCACCACACCCACCCCAAGGTCCAGGATGGGTGGCCCTCTTCGGGGCTTGCCTTAGCCACAGCCCTCATTCAGCTGATTTTACCAGGAGCCACCTGGGGCTAGATCCTGAGGCCAGTCGAAGACCTGAACCTCCGCACAGCTTGCTTGCCTCCCATGATCAACAACCAAAACCAGATGCCACCGCTGGCAATATAGATTCTCCCCCCCCCCCCCCCGCCTCTTTTCAGTAGCTCAGCTGTCTTTAGCCAATCAGGATGAACTTAATCTGCCCCAGGCAGAGGGGAGGGGTGACTCATGACTAGTGGGCTTTAGAACATTTGCATTTTGCATATCAAAGGCTGGGCTTGGCACGTGAGGCACCAGGCACCATCTGCACATTTCGCCTCTCTCCCAGCCTCTAGCTGGGACCACCTGGTCTACACAAGAGGAGGTGTGTGTGTGTGTAGGAAACCCCAGAGGCTCCCTTCTTCACAAAATAAATAAATAAGTCCTTTATATCAAGGGTGAAGAGCTCATAGACCCTGGACCCACCTTTAGCCTCTTGCACTTTGATCCTAACTATTGGGTCCCATTGGCTTCACTAAGATTTATTTCCAATTAAAGGCAGCAACACTTACCTGGACAAAAATCCTATTAAACACAGTGTGACTTGCTTCCATATAATCATGCACAGAACCAGGCTTTCAGGGAGCAATCCTATGTACACTTTCTGAGGCAGGCGTGGGCAGAAGGTAGATCTCCAGATGCGTTGGACTTCAACTCCCAGAATTCCTGGCCACTAGCCATGATGGAAGGGGATTATGCGAGTTATTCTAAGGAATAAGCCCCACTGAACTAAATGGAACTTACTTTTGAATACATGTTTATACAACATGCTGCAGGCCTCCCACTGAGAAACAAAGTACCGGGTACATTTCTAGATCCCATGGGTGTGAAGCTATATTTTAATATGCAACTTTAACATTTTCTGATGTAATCCGCCAAGACCAAAAGGTTGCTGCTACTATTCCCTTATTCCACAGTTCCTACACATCTAGATTCAGCTTCCCAGAAGCATGTGAACTTCAGTTCCTTATTCAGGCCGAATAAAAACTGTGAACCAGGAAACAACTTCAGCTCTGCATAGTTCCTTAGATTTCAGAACACAGTTCTGAACAAACAGAGCGTGTTTTGTAGGATGACGTGGATATTGGGTGAACATATTTGATCAAGCCTTATAGAGTTTTGCAGAATTCTACCAAAATCTTATGAAAGTAAATTCTAGAAAGGCAGAGTTTGTTGCAGCAAAAACAACCAAGAGTCTTGTTGTGGCACCTTAAAGTCAAACAAATGTATTGTGGCATAAACTTTCACAGACGGGTCAGATCTGATTATCAGATACATGAAGTAGTCATCCAAGAACATACATACCTTCAGGGTAGAGAAGAAAGAGGACAAAAAAAAAAAAGAAGAAAATTAATGAAGTGAGGAAATGTGACCTTCTCCTAGCCAAGAGCTGCTGCTGATAAATAAGCAAAACCTCAATTATATAAATAAACATGTAAAGAGGAACAATCACATGATGAACTGAGCTACCCTTTTCCTAGGACCTGTTGAGACCAAACCTCATGGTGCTAAATTTACTAGTGAATTACAATTCGGTGGTTTCATGCTAGGTCTCTCTTCGGAATTGGGTGGGGTAGGGTTAGAGTATGAAGACTTTCCCAAAAATAAAAGTACAGGGACATTTACTGTACACTTAAGAAAGTAAGGACGCAATCCTATACATGTTTCGGCAGAAAAAAGTCCTACAACTCCCAGCAGGGTTTTCTTTCTGCGCCCTAAGGCTACAATCCTAAACACGCTTGCTAAACACCGTGGGACGTCCCCCCCCCCCCCCGTAAACAGGCATAAGACCGCTCTGCAAAGCTGCATCCCTCTGTTCACTGACTCGGAAGTAAGCCGCGCGGGACTCAGCGGGTCTTACTGTTTTATGTTCGTGCATTATATATTGCACTGTAAAGTATATTTCTCCTTTTAGTTTCTCTGGGCTTGGCAGCAACTTTGCTGTGCCATTCTAAACCGCATGCATTCCCCCCGTCCGTCCGTCCGTCTCCAGAAGCTCTCAAAATCGCAAATACCTTCAGTGCTCTCACAATCACCATATTCCATGTTTCACTATCTCAGCGAAAGTTCCCATTTTAAAAAGAGAGAGAGAGAGAGAGAGAGGAGGAGGAGGAGGAAGTCCGGCTCATTCCATTATCATTTAAAAAAAAAAAGAGAGGAAAGGTTATGAGTGCAAGACTTGCCATTTCTGTAAGGTTTCTAGGACATAAGGAGCAGGCAAAAGCGGAAGGACACTTAAGCCCCGTCCAGAAATTGCAGGCCAGCTATCAAGCCCCCACCCACCACGGGTCAGACTTTCCTCTTCCCCCCTTTTGTGCAAATGGTTTGATCCAGGCTTCTTCCGGGCTGTGTGGAGCCGGTGAGGTCAGGTGGGGGCTGTTGCAGCGTCGCTGAGAGCGGATCATGGCGTATCCTGGGCATCCTGGCGCCGGAGGCGGCTACTACCAGGGCGGGGTGAGCGAGCCCGAGGCGGGTGGAAGCGGGTCGCCCGGCCTGGTTGGAGCGGAGGCGCCGGAGGACTCTGGGCGGGCTTCGTTCTCTCCGGAGTCGCTCTGCCGAGTCACGGTTTTGCAGGGCGCTCCTCCGTGCCTGGCCAAGCGGGGAAACGGGCGATACCGCGTCGCTTTAGTGATCACGAGGGCGAGAAGCGGGAAGGGGACGGGGAAGGGGGGGGACCTGCCCTCCAGAGGGTGCTTCTCGGTCGTCGGCCTGTGTGGGGGGTGGAAGGGATTCTCTGGCCCTCCTAGGTTATTGTACTGGTGCGTGTAAAGCGGTGCGGATTCGTGGAAGGGCCGCGGCTCAGTGGGCAGAGCAGCACGTGCTTTGCGTGCGGAAGGTCTTGGGTTCGCTCCCTGGCATAGATTTCATAGATAGAGTTGGAAGGAGCCTACAAGGCTATGGAGGCCAACCCCCTGCTCAATGCAGGAAACTAGAGGAGGGGTCTCCCATCCCAAGTAATAACCAGGCCTGACCCTGCTTAGCTTTCCACACTCAGACAAGCTGAGCCAGCGTGAGCCACAGGCATCTCTAGTTGCAACTGGGAAAGATACGTGCCCGAAGCCCTGGAGAGCCACTGCCCGTCTGTGTCCGCCGAGCTAGATGGAGCAGTGGTCTGACTTGGTATAATAAGGTGGCTTCTTAAATTAAATCAGCCCAGCAATCCTGTTAATCTTTACTGGGAAGAAAGCCCCGCTGTGAACGTTGACCATCTACAGCTCCTGCCTTCTCTTCCGCAGTACGTTCTCCAAACTGCTCAGTGCGGTGTTATTTACGCAGCGCAGTAAAGGACTTCCACTTGTGTAATCACATGTTGATGCGTGGAGCGAGGCATCCCAAGGCCGGATTCCCGCAAATTCTGGGATGGGTATCCGGTGGCTGCTGCAAGTGCTGGAAACAATTCTGTATGTTGGCTTCCTGTCGGTGGAGACCCGGCTGTAGGCAGACGCCACTACACAAGGGCTCGAGCTCTTTTCAGGATGTGGGTGGGACATGCTAAAAGAGAAAGTCTGTGTATGTTGGAACTTGGCATGTGACCTGCTTGCAACAGGTAGTAAGATGGTATGTGCCGGTATGTGAAGAGCCGGCAAGATGAGTGTATGAGTTTGACCTCATTTTCATTGGTGCCTTGTGGATGCATCTTACATTCAATCTCCCTAAGCAGAGCCCCATAAGGTATCTGTAATTACTCCATCAAACGTGGTCCAAGCTCAGCCTGTACCAGTTTCTGCCCCATCTACTTGGCAAGTGGGGCTGAAAGCTACACTGGTAAGAACATAAGAGCAGCCATGCTGGATCAGACCAAGGGTCCATCTAGTCCAGCATTCTGTTCACACAGTAGCCAGCCAGCTGCCCACGGGAAACCCACAAGCAGGACATGAGTGTAACGGCACCCTCCCGCCCATGTTCCCAAGCAACTGGAGTACATAGGCATAGTGCATCTGATACTGGACGTAGCATATAGGCAATTAGGACTAGTAGCCAATTAGGATTAGTATCCTTCTAGTATACTAGCCAATTAGGACTAGTAGCCTTCTCCATGAATTTGTAGAATCCCCTTTTAAAGCTCTCCAAATCGGTGGCCATCACTACATCTTGTGGAAGTGAATTCCATAGTTTAACTCAGGGTTGCAATGATTTAAATCAGAATGAAATCAATGATTAAATCATCAATAAAAATCGTTATTTAAAAAAAATTGCAAATATATATATATATCATTATTTTTTGCAACCAAATACTGGTAATGTAAAAAAAATATGAGGAAAGTATTTTCTGCATAATTTGATGTTCTTAACTATTAAGTGTAGGCTATTTGTACATGGGATTGCTTGAAATTTTGAAATTACTTTTACTAAAAAAAAAATTGGTGGTGGGGGAATTGATTAAATCAAAAAAACCATTGATTTAAATTAAAAAATCATATATTTTTTTATTTTGCAAAAAATCATGATTTTTTGCAACCCTAGTTTAACTATTCTAAGCAAATGGGCCAAAGTGTCATGGTGTGGGATTCTTCCATGTTGCACTGTGCCACTAATCTATTTACTACACTTTTATCACGCTCTTCCTTCAGAGAACTCAGGGTGGCATACAAGGTTTTTCTCCTCCCCCCTCCCCATTTTATCCTCTTAACAATCCTGTGAGGTAGGTCAGGCCATGAGATAGTAACGTGCCCAAAGTCATCGCTGAGCTTTATGGCTGAGTGGGGATTTGAGCTTGGATTGCCCATGTCCTTTTCTCTCACTCTAACTTAGGTATAGGTGCCCTCCAGATTTTTTGAACTACAGCTCCCATCAACCCCAGCCAGCATGGCCAGTGTTTGGGGATCGTAGCTGGAGGGTGCTGGCTTGTGTACCTCTGTTCTAACTACACCACACTGGCTCTTTCTGGAGGCAGGAGAAATTGATTCAGTGACTTGGGGTGTGGCTTTAAAAAGCAAGGATGGGGAAAAGCTTCTATTTGCATATCACCTGGGACTACAGAGCCAGAAGAATTATACTTGAAATGTGTGTTTGCTTTTTACTGTAGGAATGGCTTGCTCCTCCCTCCCCCCTTCCTTGTTTTTCTCTGGATGACAATTGAACTCCATCTCATAATATAATCATCCTTTTCTAGGACAACCAACAGGCATTACAGCAGCCTTCCCCAATCTGGTCCCCTTCAGATGTTCTTGGACTATCTCAGCCATTCTGGTTGGGGATGGTGGGAGTTGTAGTCCAACACATCTGGAGGGCACTTGATTAGTTAAGGCTGCATTATAAGATGAATAGAATCAACTATCTCTCTTCTTAAAAACCAGATTTATTATTTTTTTTAAAAACCCAACCTAAATATTTCTCCTTTTAAAAAAATCAGTAAAATTAAACAAGAGTACATGCGGGTTAAGTGTGCACTTGTAATCTCTTAAAATGAATCGGTGACCCTCCATCAAACACATTTAACTGTTCTTCAGTGTAATTCCCATGAGGGGGATCTGTTTGAGCATTTATAAATATGACTAGGTCATATGCTTTTCTTGTTATGGGCTCAATACCTAGGATCAAAGACTGCAAGTTATCACAGGCAGTGGGATCGAGCCCTTGGCACAAGGAGATACCAACCTGTATATTAGGATAGAATCATCCACTGTGCTCGCTTCAGTAATTTTGTATATGTCTGTTCTACGAACCGAACTGTGCAATTCGTTCAGTTCTCAATGAGTATTTACTCTCTAAATAAACCAAGGATATTTCCTTATCATATGAAAAATAAACAGCTCTGCCCAGCAACTACTAGCCTTTGCTTCTAGAAAGTTCTGGGCCCTCATTGTCCACATGAAAAGACACTCAAGCTTTAACGAGCAAACATTTTGCATTGTTAGTTACTTGGTGTTTTTGTGTGTGCTGGGATTGGGCAGGGCAGGAAAGTGAAACAAGAAGGCAACAGCACTTGAAAGCAAGAGAGAGCAATGTTCTTCTCCTTTCACAGAAGAAAAAGGATTGTGAGAAAGACCCTGGGCTGGATCCAGACTAAATTAGTTGAATGTTCATCCCATTATGGGGCAAGTTAATATTAATTAGTATATTTATATCCCTCCTTTCTTCTGTCATGGAATTCAAAGCGACTGTATGGGGTTCCCAAGGTGATCTCCCATCCACGCACTGACCCATCCAGACCCAGGCCAGCTTTGCTTCAGCAAGGTGGCTGCATCAGCCCCCACCCACAACAACCCCTCAGACCATGCCCTGCAAATCTTGAGTTTTTAAGTCCCATTGATTTCAGTGAGAACTAACAGCAACTAACTGAGCAACTGGGGTGGGTGGAGAGAGTCCATGGCAGAAAAACCTCTTCCTAAGCCCAGCCAGCTTGTTGTGGCCAGGGTAGGAGATTTGTCTTCGCCCCCACCCCCCTTGGTGATTTCTATTTTCCATTCCATACTAGAAGTAAAAGGAAATACAATTAATATTTGCAGTGCAGTAAATAACTGGAAGCGAAAATAACTACTGCAGCTCCAAGCCCATTCTGTCGGAGTACTGGGGAAATGGATCTGGGATCCTGCAGATCCAAAGCTACCCCCATTCGATGCTCCATTTCATGTCCTACCACCCGTGGGCACACCACCAGCAGTACATCAACACCCACAGAGCTTTCCAGGGTTGTACTGGGGGGCCTTCAGGGCAGAAGTGCCATCTCACCAGTGGACCTCTTTTCCGATGGAGCAGCTCTTCAGCTGGCTTTAGAATGCTCTGTTAGTCAGTCTTGATCCAAAGACGGGCATTTACACTATGTAGCTGGAAATGTAACATATTATACTGGTTAGATTAACCAATTAATACACATCATTATCTAGGAAGTATACACCCAGTACCAGTGGGAAGCATGGTGTGAATCAATGACCCGGTTTGCATTTAATGACCATAGTTGGTTGTGGCGGTAACCCATCGTTGGTCGTTACATGCAAACCCATGGTTGGTGGTTGTTGTTGTGGGGGGAAACAACCCCAACCTGGTGCCCTCCACAGCCAGCTGTGGGATTATGGAAGTTGTAGTTCACATCTGGGGGGCACCATGTTGGGGAAGGCTGCTCTGGTTAGTTCTCCAGTCAGACCTAGACCCGCAACTAGTCAAGAGTTGATTGTTACCTTTTTATGGAACAGTCCTTAAAATGAGCGTTGCTGGAAGGATGACAAATAGGTATTGCATATCTGAAGCCTGCAATCCCCAGTGAGCACAGGGCATCTTGGTTCCGAGTAAACATGCCTAGGACTGCACTGTAAGTATTAATTGTATTTCCCTTTACTTCTAGTATGGAAGTGCTCCAGGAGGACCGGCATTTCCTGGTCAGGCTCAAGATCCCTTATATGGTTATTTTGCCGCAGTAGCCGGACAGGTATGGTGTCTTCTAATTCAAGATGATATGAGATGGTCATTTTTGGGGGCGGATATGATTGTATTATGTCCCTTAAATCCATCTTTATTCTGGATGTAATGTGTCTCTGTGGCAAGATATACAACACCTGTATCTTTGCCACTGTCATGGCATATTCCTTTATCAAGATCTGTCCTGCAGTCCCTCTACTAAATCACAAGCCAAATGTTAAGACATGTAATTAAGATGTGATTAGTTATTCCTCAATGAATATATCTTCGCTGTAGTATTCTTCACTTTCTTGTTCTGGTGTCCAGCAGTTCCAGAAATAACATAACTGTGGAGAAAAGAGCCTTTGAGGGTTCCTGCACACACACGCACACATGCACACGCACACACCTCCTCATGTGTAAACCAAGTAAGGCTGGGAGGAGGCGATGGCGATGGCGCCTGGAAGTCCTGAAAGCCGGAGACCCGGCTTTCAAATGCAAATGTAGTTCAAGCCCAGTGAGTCATGAGTCCCCCTCCCCTGCCTGGCCAAGTGAAGTGCATCATGATTGGCTAAAAGGCAGCAGAGCTACAGAAAGGGGGGGGGAAGGTATATTTCCCAACGTGTGGGTTTTTGTGTCTTTGTTCGTCGCGTGGTTGCTGGCTGTGGAGCAATGGCAGCAAGCCAGGCAGAGGTCCAAGCCTTCGGGGGGCCTCAGGATACGACCCCAGGTAGCTCCTGGTGAAATTAGCTGAATGAGGGCTCTGGTAAAGGCAAGCCTTGTGGGGGGCTACCCATCTCGGACCTTCGGGTAGGTGAAGTAGTCCTCCCCGGGCAGCAAGGCTGTGCTGGATCTAACCCTGGAAGAGAACTGACCCCCAGGTAACAGAGTTGTGTGCCTTGGAGATATTAAGGAATCAGGTTTTGTTATTTTGCAGCTTTACTTTGTACCAAAGTGTCTCTATTTTGTGCTTCTCTCATTTCCCACCTTTTGTTGTAAAATGCTACCAGAATAAACCTTTCTTGGTTTTACCCCACATGGTGTTTGTGGATTGCTCTGCTTGGTTCAGTAACTAAATCCAGGTTACAGTGAGAAAGGCAAGTCCCTGAACAGAGATTCAAGTAGGATTGCAGACAGCTGAGGTTGGCAATCTGGTACCTTGAGATCTCTGGGGGTCTTGGGTCCTTTTGGGTAGGAAAGGGTGGGGGTGTGGCAGGTCAGCCAGCCCCCCCTTCCTCCACAATAACCTATTGCTAACATGAGATCCCTGCAGGCTTGCAAATTGAAGAGACTGCAGTGTTCCAGCTGTTGCCTCTCATCTGCTCTGCAGAAGATGCTCAGGGAATCAGCATCATGTACTAATGACCTGCCCTGCTGCAGAGCTCAGACCCCATCTGATTCTATAAAAATGCTTGTGCAAATATGAAGGGTGTGTGTGTGTGTGTGTGTGTGTGTGTGTGTCACTAGCAGTTTATCACTTCAGTCCCTATGAGTGTGGCACGCTACAAATCCAACTCCACTTCTGATAACATGGCTTATGTTTTTCTGACTTGGCAGTGTGTTTAAAATTGATCTTCAAGGATGATTCAGATGTAACGTGAATAGTCCTTGGGTTTGCACATGTCCCTGCCCTCTTCTTATACTTGTGAGGAAAAGATTGGAAGACTTCTCTTTTGCTTTTAAGCTATACTTCCTGTGACTGAACTCAGGAGTGGAGAGTTGAACCAAGCCGTCAATATTGTGGCCATTCAGACAGAATACCAAACTATGGTTTCTCCTGTTGAGAATAAGGAGGCACCAACCTTAGGAGCATTCCCTCCTTCAGAAGTGGCAGTTCATAACTCCTGATCTTTGTTTGCTGGAATCCATCGTTGGCTGTTTCTTCCAATGGGAAAACTATTGTGTTTGCTTGCTGGGTTTGCATCTGGGAGGGTGCATTTTATAGAACTATACCTGCAAACAAGGGTCAGAAGTTACGAATGGCCATGGGAAGATGGAGTGCGCAAGCATGTTCTTGTAATGTCGAACCATAGTATTGGCATTATGTCTGATTGACCCTATTGTCCATGGCCTAGCCTGGTCACTCCTCTCCAGAGATGCCGGTTGCCTTGAGAAAGTTCACAATGGTTTACTGTTGGCAAAGAAGGGATATTTGGAGCATAAAGAAAGTGAAATGGGAGTGATGTCTTTTCTGTTTTCCAAAGGATGGGCAAATAGATGCTGATGAGCTTCAAAGATGTCTGACACAATCAGGAATTGCAGGCAGCTATAAACGTAAGTTTAGCAAGTTTAAGCTAAATCAGCATTCTGTAGCATCTTCGGGACTAACAGTTTTATTATGGCTTAAGCGTTTATGGATTTGAATCCACTTCATCAGATGCATGAACTATGCATCCTCAGTTGGCAGATATATTATACACATAGATCTAGGAACAAAAAAGTGGTCTCAAAAAATGCCTTAGGGTGCAGTCCTATTACAGTGATCGTAAGCCCCCAAACCTGGAGGCTTATGCTCATCCTATGCCGGGCGGGAGGAGTGGTGGAGGTGATCTCCGCCTCCCCATCCTTGTGCCCTGCATTTTCACTAGACAAGCCATTTTGCCCATCTAGTGAAAGTGTTTCAAAGGTGGTGGGGCAGAGGCTGGAGAGGCCTCAGGATAGCTCGTATCCAGGCCTCTCCAGTCTCCTACCCTTCCTGCCCACTGGAACACCCTTTTCCCCCTCTCCCCACTCACTGGAACACCTCCTGTCCCCCCTCTCTGAGGTTGTGTCCCTGACCTTAGAGAGGCAGCCGGCATGGTTTTTTCCCGTGCCGTCTGTGAAGGGGAGAGGGGTCGGAGTTCCAGTTCCCAGCTCCAAAGTCAGAGCTGGGAATCCGAAATATCCTATGGCCGCTCAGATGCTGTCCAGGGGCCATAGGATTGCTCCCTTACTTCTGAATAGATATGTATAGGATTGCCCTGCAAGGCATTCATACTTTTTGAGGCTGCAGTCCTGTGCATGCTTACCTGGGATCAAGTTCCACTAAAATAGAGTGGGGTCTTATGTCTGAGTAAATTTGCATCGGTTTCTTCTGTGTAAGCTGCCTTGGAAGGGTTTTCCCTAAAAGGTGGCCTAGAAAAACATTTAAATAAATAAAATTGCTCTGTGAATTTAATGAATATGCCAAATAGTACAATTCTGTATGCTAGCTAAGCTACAAATGATGCATGTTATGTTGTTAAAGCAGTAAAATAAGTTCGATAAGAAAGCAAGTATTGCTAGCTTAGGGGGTGCCGAGCAGGCTGGCTTGAACACCCAGCTCTATCCTCTCAACAGAAGGAATGGCCAGGGGGCTACCACCGTTGCCCCCTCCACACCACCCAGCACCTGCCACCGGAGGCGGCCGCCCCACTCTGCGTCTCGGTAGGGCAGGCCCTGGGTATACTTCTGGATGACTGTTCAGGAATCTGTTTGTGCTTTTCCTCCTCTGCCTTCAAAACCAGTCTTTTCTTGGCATCGGTGGGCGAGTTGTGAAGGGGAGGGGATGAAAGTCCTTGTATAAATAGTAATGCACTTCGACTAATCATTAGCATCAGTGTCTGTACTGACTAATTAATGCATTTTCCTGTTTCCCTATAAACAGCTTTCAACTTAGAGACGTGCAGGCTCATGATCTCCATGCTTGACGTATCCTTTGTGTATCTGGCTCTGACTTGTAATGTTTTGTGTTTCGTGTTTTGTTTTGGTTTTTTGCTTTGAGATAATGGAGGAAATTCTGTTGGCTGAAATTATTTCTGACCCTTTAAAATGGCCTTCCCCCAACCTGGTTCCCTCCAGTTGTTTTGGACTATTAACTCCCATCACCCCTGACTACTGCCTGTTCTAGCTGGGGCTGTTGTACTCCAAAACATCTGGAGGCACCAGGTTAGGGAGGGCTGCTTTAAAAATATCCGTTCAGAGTTGCAGGTTCGCTTCTGGTCTGAGCCACTTCACACTTTCTGGATATGAAACCTCCATGTGTAAAGTGCCCCTTAGAAGAAAGGTATCCAGGCAAGACGTGGATATTTTCCACTTGACAGTTTTCCATGCTGATACAAACAAGTAACATGCCGTGTTGCAATCGTTGGATCAATTTTTCATATTTTTTAAATTTATTGATAATTGCACACTTGCTTGACATACGTTTCGACTTTGAATCCAGTATAAGCATTTGCCTGTCTTTCTACCAGAGCGAATTTGAAGTGTGCCTTTGCCCACCACCCCACCTCTATGTTAACATCACAGTGCAATCCTATACATGCCTACTTGGAAGGAAGTCCTATTGAGTTCAGTAGACTTCCTCCCAGGTAAGTGTGTGTAGGATTGCAGCCTAAATCCGCAGAATTCTTTGATGGAAAAGGCAAGTCCTGGAGTGACAGGCTACCCCAGATAATCGGCGTTGTAAGCTTCCTGAGAGGGGTGGCACTGAAGAATATTGATCTTGCATTGGTCTTGCTACTGAACCGACTTGACCCTTAACCACCATTCAGAGAGATATGTCTGGCACGCTGGGCTTCAATGAATTTAAAGAGCTCTGGGCGGTGCTGAGTGGATGGAGGCAGCACTTCATGGGGGTCGATAGCGACCGCAGTGGTTCAGTTGATTCTCAGGAGCTGCAGAAAGCCTTGACAGCCATGGGTGAGCTACGAAACTTCCCCTCTAGCTGGAAATCGCCAGGCAAATCCACAGAAACCTTCAGCCGATCTGTTTCATGTGAATGGAGGCCGTGCAGCAGTCCTTCCCGGTGGAGTGCACCCTCTTGGCAACCATCAGTGCAAAGCGCAGCCGGGGGGGAAACCCTCAACCACATGATAGTATTAGATCCTGAAAGTGCGACCTGCAACAAAATGTTGCTGCCTGGGAGTGTTCCTGTTCAGAGCTTCAGCTATGCCCTGTTCCAGAATACTCCATTCCAGTGGAGTATCCTGTAACGGCATAGCTGGAGGGTGGTTTTCCATTCCCCGCCCTCTGTCATTGTCAGCCCTCCGTGCTCACTCAGCTTGCTCAGTCCTCATTGGGCTGTGTTTGGAAGTTCCTCCCCACCCCTTAGATAAAGTTTTTTTGAACTTTTGCAAACCTTGGGGTTCTCCCTAACCTGCCAATTACCTCCCTCTTGTGCAGGGATTGTGCCGTTCTGGCTAAATAAGGATCCGCACTCGGAGAATGAGTTTTCCATTCGCATATAGTGCACGGCCAGGCCGGCTGGTGTTGATGGGAGCTGTAGTCCCAACACATCTGGAGAGTGCGGTTGGGGGACGGCTGGTATATCGGATACTCTTCCAACTTCTTTAGCTCTTGAGTTTCGTTTCTGGCCTTTCGTCTAGGATTTAGGTTGAGCCCCCAGGCGATCAATGGGATTGTGAAACGATACAGCACTCGTGGAAAGATATCGTTTGATGACTACATTGCCTGCTGTGTGAAACTCCGAGCTCTCACTGGTATGTCCGGGTTCGTGGTGGCGTTCTTGGAATTGGCTGATATTTTAAATTGCTTTTATCAAATCAGGCTAATTTAAGGATGAAGGCGGGTGGAGGGAACCCAGAAACAACGGATCAGAGTTGGAGGGGAGCTTGTAGGCCTAGTCCAACCCCCTGCCCGTTGAAGGACATCTGGAGCCAGAGCATCCCCAACGGATGCCTGTCCAGCCTCTGCTTGAAGCAGGGATGTTGAAGAGTCCTTGGTCACAAGTCTTTGGACCCGAGTCTCGAGTCCGAGTCCTTGGTCCAAAATGGTGACTCACGAGTCCTGAGTCCCGAGTCACTCCCAAAGCTGACTCCACGAGTCTCTATTAAAATCAATGGGGGGTTTCCCCCAACAAAATAAGGCTACTTCAGATGTGTGGCTTAAATAAATTCTAGGCACAAGTGTGCCTTTTTATTTCAAAACTCTGCAACTGATTTTGACAAGAACAGACCAGGCAGACAAACCCAAAATAACCAGGCAGGCAGAGGAGGCAGGGAACCCCAAACAGGCAGGCAGAGGCAGACAAACCCAAAATGTCTGAAAGGTTGCATTTTAGGAAAATGATTTTAAAAAATAAAATCTTCGCCAGCAATCGCACTTCTCTCCACTCCTTCTGGCACAATCCAGGGATGTTGAAAAGTCCTTGGTCTCGGGTCCCGAGTCGAGTCTTGAGTCCCATTAAAAATAGTGGGACTCGAGTCAGAGGGGGGACTCAGTCCGACTCACAAGTCGAGTCCTGGAGTCCGAGTCCCCATCCCTGGCTTGAAGACCTTCAGCGAGGGAGAGCCCATCCCACCCCCTTGATAATTGGCTCCATTGTCAAACTGTTCTTGCTGTCAAGAGGTTTCTCCTAATGGTCAGCCAAACATGTATCTTAAGCCCATTAGTTCTAACCCTGCGCTCTGGAGCAGCAAAGAACAAGTCTTTTGTCCTCTTCAATCTGGTATTTGAAAAGTGCTATCTTTTTTCAAATACCAGAAGAGCCCTTCTGGTATTTGAAAAGTGCTATCCTGTCTCTTCCTACCCCACAGCTCTAAGTCTTTTCTTCTCTAGGTGAAACATACCCAGCTCCTTCAGCCTATCCTCATAGGACTTGTTTTCCATACCACTGGCTGTTTTCATTGCCCTTCTCTGAACTTGTTCCAATTTGTCTGCCTGTTACTGTGTGGCAGCCAGAACTGGATAGACTACACCAGATGAGGCTGCACTAGTGCAGGATAAAGTGGAACTATTAGCTCTTATGACTTGGAAGCTGTGTTTCTATTAAAGCAGCCTAAAATCGCATTAGCCTTTTTCGCAGCTGCCTCACCCTGCTGCCTCATACTCAGCTTGTGTTCGATTACAATCCCTAGATCCTTTTCACATGTACTACTACTGTTCTACTACCAGGTGTCTCCTATCTGTTTTTTTTAGGCAACCCCCCCCCCCTCAAATACCTGTGCATTTGATGTTTTTTGCCTAATGGGGACTTAGCATTTGTCCCCATTGAATCTCTCTTTAATAGTTTCAGCCCAGTTTTCCATCTTATCAGGGCCATTTTGAATGTTATTCCTGTCTTCTGAGATGTCGGCGGTCTCTCCCAGTTTAGTGTCATCCACAAACTTGATGAGGATTCCCACTACCCATTCATCGAAGTCATTGATAAAGATGTTGAAGGATTACCTGGAGTATCGCTCCACTCAAAACCTCTGTCTAGTTTGACGAGGAACTGTTGATGAGCAGTCGTTGAGTAGTTTTTTACCCCTCTTGAATTCATCTGTTACTTAACCTTTTAATCCCTTGAGCCTAATCTTATCGGTGCATTTAGGCCTTATAGTTAGCTGCACATTTCAGACAAAACTTGCTCTCCAGCTGCTGCTCCTTATAGGCCAGACTTCCCCAGCCTGGTGCTTTCCAGATGTGTTGGACTGCAACTCCTAGAATTCCCAACCCATGGCCATGCTGGCTGGGAATTATGGGAGTTGCAGTCCAACACATCTGGAGGGTACTATGTTGGGGAAGGCTGTTATAGGCAATCCATCCTGTGTACTGGACAAAATGAGCAGACGTATCCCATCGTGTATGATTACCATATAGTTTGCTTTTCCATTCATATTTCACTTGCCTCTTGCCTGATTTACTCCATCATGTAGAGGTTGAAATACACACACTGACATTTTCCAGTGGACTTGTGTAACAACTCCCACAAACCTTGTGCCCAGTTTGCATTTACAGAAAAACTGTGTGTTTCACCATTCACAAGATTGTCTCAATATGTCTGGATTCACTGAAAAAAGCTCCCAAAATGGCTGAGTGAATTGGATCTTTTGGGGGCACTCCTGTTGTCTACCATGGAGCTGCCTGAAAACCTGGAACTTTCTCTTAACCAAATTGGTTTCCCTACAAACATGTAACAAAACATTAAAAATCAGGGTAAATTCACTGACTGATGTTAGGTTTAATACCATAATCATTTCTCCATACCCAACAAGTAATTTCCAAACTTTCATCCCCGTCTTCCAGTTTGTTTGATCAATCGCTTCTGTAACTCACTCACTCCATTTTATCTCTGTCTCTTGTTCTTTTCATGTAATAAAACTGGAAATTGCTTCCTGACCATAGCATGTGAATAGTTTCTCCCTTGGAAGACAGACCCATTTCTATCTGGGCAAAGTTGGTGGGTAAGAGCATTGGTTTCAAACTATCCTGATATCAACCAAGGACCCAAAGTTGCTCTATGTGTCTCTGAGGAAAGAAAGAGGACTGTTGGATGAATCAGCAAGGTGAAAAACCTTAAACCTTCCTGCCGCCGCCACCCCCAAAAGTGTTGCTAACAAGTCTGCAGCACTTTTTAAAGAAAAATCCACATCTTGTGTTTAATAGCACAGTAGTTGACAGTTCTTAGAAAGCAACTTGTGCTGGTGGTGTTTGCTATCTGTCATACCTGAATTTACCAATACTGGTGATTTTTATAGTGCTTTTGTGAATTCTGGGTCCTGTCTTAATCTGTGATTCTTCCTGTACTTTTATTTTTGCAGATAGTTTTCGAAGAAGGGATGCAGCCCAGCAGGGCATGGTGAACTTCCAGTATGATGATGTAAGTAGACATAAGTCGGTTTTCTCCCTGTTGGTACAAAACTAGATTTCCTTGCATGTTGTGACTGGTTACACCCATTTAAGCTGAGAATTCCAGGCTTGAATCGTTTGTTCTCCAAGAAACTAGTGGTGCAATCCTCTAAATGTCCACTCAGAAGTAGGTCTCAATGGGACTAGCCAGGTAGGTGAGTATGCAAATTATGCTCTTAGGCTGCAATTCTAGTCTATAGAAACAATGGAAGCTGACTTATGCAGAGTCAGACTGTGAGAAACCAGTATGTCTGCACCTCCAACCCTGTGAGGTAGGACAGGCTGCCAGACACCATTTGTCTATGTTTCAGAGGTATAGCTGCCACCACGTGCATTTTTAAGAACTCTTATGTCCTGGATATTTATTTATTTATTTATTATATTTATACCCCGCCTTTTTCCTGCAAGGAACCCAAGGCGGCTTACATAATCCTAATCCTCCTCTCCACTATATCCTCACAACAACCCTGTGAGGTAGGTTAGGCTGAGAGTCACTGACTGGCCCAAAGTCACCCAGTGAGTTTCATGGCCAAGCGGGGACTAGAACCCGGATCTCCCAAGTCCCAGTCCAACACTCTCACCACTACGCCACACTGGCTCTCATATGTGAGAATCCAGGCTGATGCACTGAAAGAGAAGGATAGGCCCCTTTTCCAAAGCTTCCTTTAAACTCCTTGAAACCCACATTAGCACATATGTCAAGCAGGCCAACACATGAGTGAAGCCAACTTTCAGGTTAGGCAAAGAACTAAACCAACTCATTTCCACTTGAGTATCTCTATTAAAGAACCAAGCAGAGAGAAGTTCAGAAATTGGCCAGTTCCACTTAAAATAAAAATGGAACATCAAACTAGCTCACTAACAGAGTGATCCTATGGCCCCTAGATAGCATCTAGAGAGCCATAGGATTTTGGGGATTCCCAGATCCAAGGTCAGAAAAGAGCTCCAAACTCAGCTGGGGACCTACAGTCAGCTGTTTCTCTGAGGTCGGAAGAGCAACCTTGGAGGAGTAAAGGAGCCGTTCTGATGAAGGGGCTTCCTTGTCTGAAGCACCGCACCTAGATGGCTGAATCCGCCATCCTAGCTGACTTGCAGGGTGGGAGGAGCGCAGACGTGACTATCACTCCCACCCTGCATTGGGTGCCCGTAATCCTCTGAGTTCAGAGGCTTATAAGCATCCCCAGTGGATTGCGCCCTAAAACTTAATTATGAGGATCCAAAGAGTAACTCTCCAAAGCAGCTTTCAGGTGAGGGGACACCTGGGATTCCACAGCATGGCAAGATTTCATAGATCATAGAGTTGGAAGGAGCCTACAAGGCTATCAAGTCCAACCCCCTGCAGGAGGGGTCTCCCATCCAAATAATAGAGTCCAGACTCTGCCAGCCATCAGAAAACAAAACAACCCCCTCCAAAAGTATTTTTGTGGGGGCTGGGCAGCTTCCAGAGCAGGGAATTCAAACTGACCAATAGACAGCCTGGTGCAAGCTCCTTGTGATTCCTACATGTACCTATTTAGCATGAGAGTGAAGGGTCAGCCTGAAATGTGTTGAAGTGCAGATTTTAGCCCATAGCATGCCCTTTGTTCAGAGACATTTCTAGAAAGGAGCAGGAGAAGCTTGGATTTGTCCCATAGACCATTGGTCTATCTAGCTCAGGATTGTCTAGGCCGGGTGTAGGCAACCCTCCAGATGTTTTGGACCACAATCCCCATCAGTCCCAGCCAGCTTGGCCAGTGGTTGAGGATTAGTGGAATCGTAGCCAAAACATCTGGAAAGCACTGGGTTGCCTACCCCTGGTCTTCACAGACTGGCAGCATCTCTCCACGGTTTCAGATGGTCTTTCCGAGCTTTCCCCGGGACTTCTTGCATTCCGAGCATGTGCTTTGCTGCTGAGCTTCCTCTCCATGTAGAGATGTGATCAAAGCCATCCAGTCTGTTCCAGCAGATTGACATAAAGTTGGACACTTCAAAAGGAGAAGAAAATTAGTATGTCGCTATGTATCTGTATGCTGTAAGGCAGTGGCCTTTAAATGTCCCACTCTCGGGAAAGCCTTTTCATACTGCCTGGGTTTGCACAACACGGCAACCCATTGTGGGTAGCTAGCCACGGTGGGTTGCCATGCCATCCAAAGCCAGAACGCTTCCCGCAGGGACACTGCTCCTCGTGAACTCTTAACATGCCCAGGATCTGCCCAGTGCTCTCCCAGCAGCTTCCACATTGCAGGAGAAAGTCAATAATGGTCAGTGCTTTCCTGGGAGGCTCTTCGTCCATGCTGATCATTGATCTGAAGAACTCGAGCATTTCTAGGAATACCTTGAAAGGCACCGTTTGAAGGCATCACACCAGCATCCTTTACCGCAGGGAAGCTGTGGCCCTCCAGATGTTGTTCAGCTCCAAACTCTTACCAGCCTCAGCCAGCATGGCCAGTGGCTGGGGAGGATAGGAGTCACCGGCCAGCAGCATCCAGAGGGCCACTCATTCCCTACCCCTGATACACAAGCACCTTGCTCCAGAGCGCTGCGGCGGTAGCGGGGATTGTGGTGATAACAGTGCGCTTCACGTGTGCCTTTTTCTCTTTGCAGTTCATACAGTGTATCATGAGCATCTGATTCAAGCGGAAGGAAGAGACTGATGAAGAGCATGAGCCACATTCCACTTTGTTTGCTTTGCACCAAAAATTATCATGGCTGTGTAACTAAATTAGTGGTGTTTGCATATTTTATAAATATTGATTTATATGCTTTTCTAGTTTTGATAACTAACGAAAGGAGAAACCACAATAAATGCTGTTTTGGGTTGATTTGTCTTGCATATTTATAATTTGCTTGATATGAAAGTAAAAATGTTGTTTAGTTTCTCCTTTATCATCTCTTCCTGTACTGAAACTGTTCATATTGGGACATGCTTTGTACCTGTGCCATCGAGATGGCCCATAGGGTAGGAAACTGGGCATGTATTAAAATAAGTGCATAAAATGTCAGTAGAACGTGCCTGTAGGAACAATATTTTGGGCCCCAGAATAAAGTGAAAGACTTCCCTCTCCTATCTAGTAATCAAGGTGTCACTTCCCCAAAACGTGCTGTTTATTCTTTTAATATTTCCCCCTTAATATTTCTCCTTAATATTTTAACTAGCAGGACATTGGTAATTGGTAAACTAGCAATTGGTAATTTACTCAGCTAACTGTGCCATGCTGCATATTTTGAATTTAAGTTTTTTGACATAAGATAGCATTGGATAATAAACATAAAACTTTCCCATGTATTTGTACTAAAACAAATGCACAAATTAGAAATAAGGCCATAATTTCATTAAGAGTTGGGGAAAATCTTAAAAGAGTAACTTAAATTCTTCCTGTAGATAAGTATTTTCTTTATACCGTGCAGAGGCACAACAACTGTGATGTGTCCCTCTCTGTCATGTGTACTTGATTGGATCCAGACTTAGTCATGCTTAGAGTAGCCCCACTGAAATGACAAGTAAGTCATGACTACAGTCTAGTTGATTTCAATGCATGACTAAGCCTGCATCCAACCCACTTAGTTTTAATAAAACAAATTATTTACTAAATGTTCCCTATTTTGCTAAAACATTTAGATGCATGTGTATTGAACTGTCGTCATTCACAATTATAATAGGAGCTGCAGTGTACTCGCCTTTTATTTAAGTAAAAGGGGCATTTATTTATTTTAATGAAGGTCTCATGTCTTTTAAGTGCCCATATTATATAGTAGGTGCAGGAGATGGGTTAAAATAGACAGGTCCCTTCCGCCGAACTCTGTCCCTTCTTTTTGGTTGCTGTAAGCAGGAAAGGGTGAAGGGTAGACAAATGAGAGGGACGGATTGGCTGCCTACATTCTACAGCCTCAGACTTCTTTAAAATATATAGGTGTGATTTCTGGATAGAAATCTGGGAACCCTACAGATTTGGAAGGTGACGCTTTACATGTTCTCAATTTTGTGGCTAATACAGCAGGTAACAATGATTTGCTTAATTTTGCTGTTGCTTGATAATCTGAACATGGTCGGGGAAATAGTAACAAGCTGGGCATGCCAATTAGCAGACTTAGTTGGAAGCATGCAATCTAACTGCCAGTTCATGCTCTCCTTGATGGCAAAAGCTATTTCTTACCTGCCAGCATCCTAATAGCTTCTTTGCCACAAGCTGTGGGGGGGGGGGGGAGTGAGTTTGTCTGAGCTAGTTTCTAGTTGCATTTAAATAGAATTATCGGATTTCAGGAAACATTGTGGCCAGCAGAACAACTGAACCTTTCTGCTTTGTAAAAGAGTCCCACATGTTTGGACCTATGAGAGAGCTTCACAGTTCCTCCATGTTTCCTTGGTAACATGGAAACAAAACCACAAGCCAAACATAGCTGGACTTCTCTCTGTGTGTCAGACTGCTTGCTTCTTCTCTGGAAAGCTGTTGATCATATTGGTATGGTCTATGTTTGTCAGAAAGTTGCCATGACTGGTATATGAAATGGAAGAAGGGGGGAAATAAGATGACACACAGTTTAGTTTGACAGTGTGGGTATACTTATTTGTTCTAATTATTTGGTGAGGCTCCATGTGATTTAGCAGGCCTCCAGGAGGGTGGCGGGCCACATGTGAATTGTGGGTTGCCTGCCCCTGTTCTAAAATCACATCGGCCTTGAATTATCCATAAATCTACAAAGTAATGCAATTTTCCAACACTAGGTAAAATGTTAAATTGCCAGCATTTAAACTGTTTTTTTTAAATCCTGTTTGTACTGTATTATCTGTACTATGGTAATTACATAATAAATTATGGCTAACAAGTTTGACAATAATGAACCATTCCATCATCCCAGCATTGCAAAAACATACAGCTAATGTTCTTTATAGAGTGAGTTTCCAAACCTCCAGGGTAGTCTAAGCAGTTCAGGAAGTTGACAATAACCCTCTGTGATTATTCTGAAGGAACACATTAATGGGACTTCTAATTATTTTCCCTATCGACAGTGTGCTGCAAAGCTATTTGAGAATATTATAAAGGCCTACTTTGGTGGATTAAATTTGCTGTAAGGGAACATTCACACTTCATTTTCAAACCTTCAGCGGTAAGATTTCTGAAGGCTTTCTCCCATCTTACATGGGCACACAACCATTTTTCTAAGTTCTACCTGTTAGTGGCTAAATCCCTCTGTTATGCTTCATAACCAACGCTTCCCAAGATGCACAGATTCCTAACTGAAGAGAATACATTTGGTGAAGGAGTGAGGAGAGAAACATACCAACAAGCAAGCGACCATTTTGTGTCAAATCTTGCCAACCATGAGAGGTAGGGAAAAGCCAGCTTTAGGTTTCTTTTTCTTATAGGAAATGTTCTTTCTCCTTCAAACAACTTGGGTTTACCTCCTGCTTGATTTAGCAACAATCTATGACAAAATGCATAAGATAATTTTATGGGTCCCTCTTTAAAAAGTCTGATACACTCTAGTACTGGGTGCCCGTGTATACTTCTCTCGGTGCCCGCCAGGCTCCCTGTCCTTCCTGGGTTAAGTTTCCTTTTAAAAATTGGAAGCTGGCTTGCCCCAAGGCAAAGTGCTACCTTCCAGTGCCATCTTTGTTAGGCTTCAAAAGAGTGGTTTTGTGTTTTGGGAGATTGGACCCCACCTTTGGCTTGTACTTAGGTTCTTGAGCAAGTTACATTTCTTTTAGGCTTCTGGGAAATGAGTATTCTGTGTCCCCAGCTACAAAACTGCTATATTTCACTGATAAGGTGTTACATCTGGTGCCAAGAAGGATCTTCTCTATCAGGCCCTCCAAAGGTCAGCTGATGATGTGGAATGCTTCTTATCTAATTGCAGATGTGAGTTGTTTCTTGTGGTATATTAGCCAAGGCAATAACAGCTCATAAATGTATGGATATTTGATCCAGAAAATGCAGATCATTCTGAACTGAAGTACACTGCAACTTCCCCTACCAGTATATTCCAGGACCCTTAGCCAGCAGTTCTGGAATTTGGGACAGACACCTGTAATTACAACATTTTTTGGAAGAAGACATTATTCTGAGAAATCATTTCAAGACGGGAATTCTCCTGTTCAAGTTTCCAGCCTGCCAGTTGTGCGCTTCTCTGCCAGGCCACTCATTTTTCACTAATCATGTTTACTCCTCATTGGGCAGTTTGTTGCCCCCATGGATTTTTTTTTTTAAAAAAAACCTTTTTGTACTTCTGCAAACTATGGGGTTCCTCTGAACATACTGAAACCTCCCTCTTATTTCTCAATGGTCCCATTTTAACCCCATTTCTGTTGACTTTCACCGCCTCAGTTCAGTAGTTAGCGGGAGTGTCCCCATGGCAGCCATTTTGTGGGAGCACCTGTCTTAAGATTCCAAAGGTACCCACTGGCCCAAAAAGGTTGGGAACCCTTGCTCCAGCACAGGAGTTGGCAATCAGTGCCCTCCAGGTGTTTTAAACTACAATTCCCATAAACCCCAGCCAACATGGCCAATGGTCAGGAATTATGGGAATCATAGTCCAAAATATGTGGAGGCACCCAGTTGCCTACACCTGCTCTAGTATAATCCAGGGGCCGGAGCCAAGTATACCATGGTGCCAGCAGTATTTAGTTTTTCACATTGATAGCATATGAAATTGTTGAATTTGTATTTTAGCAGGTATACTATCTGTTATGAAATTAACTATCTGAGATCATTATTCTAACAAATAGTTGCAAATGGGGAATGGACACTGAACATACCTTGCAAAGTTAGGAGAAAGCTGTGATTTCCCCCCACTGCTATAACTTCCAAGAGCAACAGCCCTTTGCAAACACCAAAATTCAGAAGCCTTTTAAAACACAGACAACACCACAATTGTATTCAGTTGAAAGTAATTTTTACTGATGGTACAATGCATTAATAACAGTGGAAATCAGGCATTTTGTATTAAATATTCTCATAGTCATGGATACTATGATAAAAAGTGTGCAAGAATGGAGATCTCCAAGTTACAATTCTATAAAAAGGAACATTTTAAAAATTCATTTACAGGAAAGCTGGCTTTATTAACGTTGATGAAAAAGCCATATTCAGATCTACAATGATATATAATGGGCAGGGTTTTGCATTGGCATTTGTCAAAATCTGACAAATTTCCATAACAAAATCTGACAAAGTTCCATAAAGCAAAACAATTACAAGATGCAACATGATTGGTTATTGTTGCAGAAACAATATCCAGTGGTGAATACAGTTGTTTGTTCTTACCATACAGGGGTAGCTTTAATTACCTTAGATAGATTATCATCAACACAAACATTACTGCAAAAAATCCAGCTGTTGAGATATATTGTACACCAAATACATGGCTGCAGTATTCATATTGAAAATAGTTTCAGCAGCAGATTTAAAATGTGATCATTGCTACTTTGAAAAACATCACAGCAAGTTGAAATAAGATGGATCACTCAAAGTTAAGTGAGGGTTAAGTTCCATTTAAACTAATCACATTAAAAGCACACTTAAATTATGCTGGGATCGTGGCACCTAAATAATACAGTGGCGTATTTTTGCTTGAAGATTTAGTTTAATAAGCACCGGACTATGCCCTAGCAAATATTACACAGATTCTCAACATGGGCAATCAGTAGGCATTAATATACCATTTTATGATATATGTGATACCTTAGTACTTACAGAATTACAACTCCATGATACTTTATAGTTATCAGCTAGCACCACTATATTCAGATGGCAGTGAAGCATATTTATAAGTGGTTTCTAAATTTGTTGTAAAAATATACTTTGAAAAAACTTGAATATGCAAGGTCTTAAGGCCTCTCAGGCTTAAAAAAATAATCTCTGCCCATTTTTCTAAGTTGTAAGATGGGAAGGATTTTAAAATTTGACTTCCATTTCCTTGTAACTCAAGAGTGTTTCCAGATGAGGCTTTTATCCTGCAATTGCCCTGCCTCAAATATGAAATTTTACAGGGAATCCATACAACATTGGGGCGGGGGGGGAGGATGACACTGCTTCAGTCTTTTTTCTTACCAGAAAAAAAAAAACAATTAAGGAGGGAAGGACAGGAAGGATGCACAGTGGCTTTTGATTTGTAGCACTAGGAGCCCTCGGTCCAGAAGTACCTTAGGTCTATTCACTGGATTCCCACTGTGCCGTGTGTTCTACCTGCCTGATTGTCAAACTGATGTAGTGGGGCCTGCCACTTCACTGTGCCATATTAACTTCTTCTACTTGGTTGCTTAGGGTGCAGTCCTATGGGGTGCACCCCTGATGATTGTAAGCCCCTGGACTCGGGAGTCTTACCAGCATCCTATGCAGGGCGGGAGGTACCGCGGGGGTGATCTCCACCTCCCTGTCCTCCCGCCCGGCTGCATCTTTTGTTAGACTGGCTTGTTTGCCCATCTAGCTGGGGTGTGTCGGAGGGGGAGGGGAGGAGGATGGGGAGAGGCCTCAGGCTAGCTCTATCCTGCCCTCTCCAGGCTCCTCCCCCCCCGCCCACCGAAACGCCCCCTTCTCCAAGGTTGAGTTGCCGACCTCAGAGAGCAGCGATCTTGGTTCTTTCCACGCCAGCTGTGAGGGGGAGGGAGGTCAGAGCTCTGGTTTTCCCCTCTGAGTTTGGAGCACTGTCTCTGACCTTGGATCAGGGAATCTGAATTATCCTATGGCCCCTCAAATGCGGTCCAGGGGCCATAGGATTGTTCCCTTAGTTGCTTTCCATCAGCTTGATTAATTTTCCTTACAGTGCAATCCTATTTTACTTTTATTTATTTATTATATTTATACCCCGCCTTTTTCCCTGCAAGGAACCCAAGGCGGCTTACATTATATTATCCTCCTCCTCCTCTTCATTTTATCCTCACAACAACCCTGTGAGGTAGGTTAGGCTGAGAGGCAGTGACTGGCCCAAAGTCACCCAGTGAGTTTCATGGTCGAGCGGGGACTAGAACCCAGATCTCCAGAGTCCCAGTCCAACACCCTAACCACTACGCCACACTGGCTCATGCCTCCTCAGAAGTAAGCCCCATTGAGTTCCATTAGACTTACTCGCAGGTAAGTGTGTATAGGACTGCAGCCTTAATTTCACACAGCTTTTTTTTTACCAGAACTAAACTTCATTACAACTGAAGACTTAACTATTTCTGTTTTAAGGTCAAGGATGAATATGTTCAGCAAAATGGGTGTTAAGCTGCAAAGAAACAACTAGATTTCTGCTCAGGTGCCAAAAGGTAAAAAACAGTTATTGAAGCTAGTTTTTAAAATCACATGAAATTGTGTTGACTATCTCTAATAATTTCCACAAAAAATCATTAATAGCAACTTTCTATATGCTTAATAGTAAATGCGTAGAAATAACTTTGAAACTAAGAATGTGTGTGTGTAAGAAGAAAAACAATAAAATATTTCTGCTTTCAAACAAAGTTAAGAGGATGGAAATACTATTATTTTATTTATTATATTTATGTCCCTCCTTTTTTCCTGCAAGGAACTCATGATGGCTTACATAATCCTACTCCTCTCCATTTTATCCTCACAACAACCCTGTGAGGTAGGTTAGGCTGAGAGTCAATGACTGGCCCAAAGCCACCCAGTGAGTGTCATGGCTGAGCGGGGACTAGAACCCGGATCTCCTGAGTCCCAGTCCAACACTATCACCACTACACCACACTGGCTCTCACTATTACTATGCTCTGAAAGTGTTTCATTAACTACTAGTCGTTTACTTAATGTGGTTCCATTGCGGCCTAGCTGAAAAGTAATTATTATTTCCCAAATGATGGTCAAGATTCTTAGGTTTTATCTCTTAGTTCTAGTAAACCACAGGAATGACACCAACTATATACAGGCCTGTGGCTTACGCTGGCTCAGCTTGTCTGAGTGTGGAAAGCTAAGCAGGGTCAAGCCTGGTTATTACTTGGATGGGAGACCCCTCTTCTAGTTTCCTGCATTGAGCAGGGGGTTGGACTCAATGGCCTTGTAGGCCCCTTCCAACTCTATGATCTATGAAATCTATTAGTAAGAGACTGCAAATCCTATGTGCCGTTACATGGGAGTAAGCCCCATTGCATACAGTGGGACACCTCTAAGTAAACATGTATGGGATTTTTTTAAAGGTTCTAACATGGGAACAGCTAACAGTATCGCTCATACCCCAATTATTTCTCTAGTATTAATTCTGTATGTGGAACAAAACAAAACAAAAACCCTTTCACGTCGTATATGTGTATATAGAGGTAAGGGACGCCAATGCTTCCCTGGCTTCCCTATATTACAATCACAACCATATAGAACAACTCTCACACATCCGAAGATGTAGGTGTACCTAGAGACAATTCACAAAGGAAGCATCATAGTGGGAAGACTATCCATACTAGGTGGCACATGGGTATTGTTACATTATCCTGTTCACATATAAATTGTGAAATAAGAAATTTCTCTCAAGGCCAACTGTGGGATAGCCAAAGACCATAGGAATAAAATAGCAACAACAACAAAAATGCAATTACTGAATAGAGGAAAGTGGAAGATTGCCAAAAATGCCACTGTCAATCCTATTTAAATTTGCACAGGTGGCAGTTTCCCTTTGTGCATCTGGCTTATTTTCAAGTCGTAGCACTACAACCTGCTTTTATACTTCCCTGCAAAATGAAATGAGTTCATTTAAAATCAGCCTGGACCAGGGTGAGATGCATGTTGTCACAGATCCTTATCAATTTTATTTCATGCAGCCAGAGCCCCAGGGCTCATTGCAGCACATTCATCCAAATGCAAAATGGAAAATAAAGTTAGACTCAGGAAAAGGACAGTACAAGTAAAGCCAAAAAGAATGGAACCATTTCCCTCCCTAACCCAGGGATGGGCAACTTGTGGCCCTTGAAATATTTTGGCCTGCAACTCCAAACATACCTCTCACCATTGACTATATTGGCTAGGGCTGATGGGAGTTGTAGGCTAAAACGTGTGGAGGGCCACGAGTTGCCCACCCCTGCCCTAACCAGATCACCTTACTTGAAAATGAGGGCATTTGTGTGAAAATGAATTATTAGCAGCATTTCACGTTAACTATGGTTATGGATTTTGTACACAGCAAATGCAACAGAGGGGGGGAAAGGTAGCAAGTTAAGACAAGGACATAATAGCTACTTTTTAAGTCTCACTCTCCATCTTCTGATGCTTCTTCAAAAAACACAGAATGCTGATACTTCCTCATGCCAGATTCAGTCATTTAAGCCAAGCATGCTTTGTGGTCCAACCCTTAATATCTATTTGATTCTGTTCTGTAAATCTGGTGTCTCTAGAAAGCTTCAGCTCTTAGGCAGGATAGAAATGTACCGTAATAAACAAATAAAATGGATATTTCGCATTCCTAAAATAATCCCTAAACCAGCAGGTGTGGATTAGAGTTCCAGCACAACTCTGGAATGAACAGCATTTTCCTCCATGCTGCTATCTTGCTGCCTGCTTACAGGATAAACACCATTTTTAAAAAAACAATAATAAAGCAAGTTGGATTGGCCTGAGTTTGATTTCAGGTGTGTCAATTCACTTGGGTATCCTTACATCAATTTATAACCCTCCAGATGTTCTGCCCTACAATTCCCATCAGCCCTAGCCAGCATAGCCAATGGTAAAGGATGACAAGAGTTGTAGGCTGAAACATCTGGAAGGCCACAAGTTGCCCACCCCAACACAACAATGCAGCTGTGATGGTTTAGATGATTTGTACCAAAATAATCACAGGTCTGTTCTGATACCTGCCAGGTTCACTCCTATTATCCGATGACCCTATCCACTGACCTCTAGCTGCCTGCTTCCTTGCTGTATAAAGCCTTTCTATGCTACTGTTATGTCCCAGCTCCTGTTTACGGTGGCTGACAGATATTAAGGGTGGCATGAAAGACTTTTTCAGTCACACCACCCGCTCCCATCTGCCATTTCTATGCTGTGTAAAGGCTTTGCATCCTATTGCTCTACCCCAACTACTGTTCATGGCTAATTACTGGAGCAAAGTCCTGGGAAAGCTCACAAGCACAGCAATCCTTATTCCTGTCTACCAACATCTTTGCTCATGAAGCAGTTCATAGGAACAAGACTGAAGGGTCAATATTCGTTTCCATCACATCTTACTGGGACACCTTTAATTGGAAGACAGAAAGGTCCTTAGACTGAATAGGACCTTAGACCGAATGGGACTGAGAACTTCATCATGAGAAAGGAATAGTAGCAAATTGTATCCAGTGTTGCCATTCTACCAGTGCAAAGCTTCTGCCACTTGTAGAACCCCCCCTTTTTATCCTTGTGCAAATGTCAAATCCAATACTGCGATTCCATTTGAACAATCCATTGCACAAATGCATCTACAACTCATTGCAACTTCATTAGCTCTGGGTATTGCTTGAGCTAGTTGCGCTAGATGTTCCACTAGCACTTGTGTAACTGCCAGAAGAACACGCAACCACTAGTGGAGCACCACCACCATTTGTACTTTTTCTGCTAGCATTACATTGGATATAAACCTGCGCTCAAACACAGTTTAATGGGGGCATCTCTTGAAGCAATTATACTGTCACGTTCATGAACATAAAGCTTAAAACAAAACTAACATGTCCAGGGCCTGTCCACATTCATCAAAAAGTAGGAAGTAACTAGAAGCAATACGTCTCCTTGCATCTTACCGTCACAACCTTTCAGGACTCAGAAAAACCCATTTGTCAACCTTCTTGGCCCCAGATTCACTCACTACTGATCCAGTATTCACAACTCTTTCACACAACAAGAAGGCAACAACAATTTTTGTGAACCGAGAAATCCTGCACTAGACCACAGAAGTAAAAGCCAAAATTTATTAAAATTATATTTAACTTTACATTAAGATTACTAAGTGACTGAATATTTACAAATATTAGTAATGATCAAACAATGGTAGATGACAGTGCATGTCATTAACAACAGAGGAGGACATTTCCCCAATGAATGCTTTGAAGTTACCTCAACTAGTCCCACATTACATTCAGCTCTGTCTGCCAAAAATAATAATAATACTCTTCAGTAATCTGAAAACAGATGAATGGAGGAGGACAAAGAAAATATCACCAGTCTGTTTCAAATGACACATGGAGTTGTATCAAAACAAAAGGCACATGATAAACATCTAAATATTGCCACTAAAAAGCTAAGGTGTGGGAAGGGTATTTTCTACAATTAATATGGAAGTTGGCCATTTTACTTCTTCACACAGAATGTTTCAGAAGTTGATTCAAAATCCACTGAAACCTAGTGAAAGGAAGCTACAATTTCAACCAACTTTCTTCAGGCCTAATGGCATGAGACGTTGACTCAGCATTCATCCTCCAAATCCCTGACTTACATCACATATTTGCAAAATTAGACTTTTACATACATTGTATAATCTTTTAGACATTTTCTCATGTGGAAATTTGCTCTCTTGTTTTCTTTCTTTCCTATTTATTACAAATCAAAATACTTACCAAACGTTACACTTCTTATAGGGATATTTTTGACTGCAAGGCCAGTATTGTATAAATATAACTGGCAAAGTCTTATAAATATAATACTTTTAAAGTCTTACATATTTTACAGTTGGAGACATCCTTAGAAGTACCTTAAACTTTTATCTTCTCATAGAACTGATATTCTCAAATAAGTGGAATTTCTTAAAATAAGTCCAGTTACATGAAGGAAGGCCACGAGTGACAATACATCTACCCAAGGAATTATGGGAAAGAGGTAGAAAATTCGGAAATATAGTTGATTTTCCCATTCAAATGCTGCCAAAAGATTAGATGATACTTTTGCCTTAGAGTGCTTTTAATTGTGAGGGTCCCCCCCCCCCTTTCCAATAGCTGAGGCAGATCCCTTAAATCCTTTTAAAGGATTTGCTATCCTTTTTTTATCCTGGGCTCTGCAAGGCAATATTTTCCCCAAACCTCTTCCTTAGCAAAGACTGTGGTAGAACCTCTGGGATTGAAGAGCAAAATAAAACATCATTCTGGTTCCAGCATTGCCTGCATTGCAAATTCTGCTATTGCAAAGCATAATATATAAAATCTACCCTAATAGGCATCATGGGAAGAGAACTTTCCACCACAGAGTTACAATTAAGTGACAATTATAATTTATATCTCACATTTTATGAAATGAGCAAGAAGAGGACCTCACAAGCTTGGTTGGAACATATTATTAATTTTAGAAATTCAATCTCAAAAGCATTTTTCACTAAACGTCTTTGAAAAAATGTTTCCCCCTTTCCTTTTACAGATAAGCCTCATATCTCCTGCACTTTTGTGTCACACTTGCTAAAGTCGGGGCAATGACTCCTGTATAAAGAATTTACGCAAGCAACGTTATATTATCTTCACAAAATCCCGTGTTTGTAAAAAAATGTTGCAAAGCCTTTCATAATGCGCATACCTTAGGGAGGTGTATCAGCTTATGCACATTCAACAATGCACAGTCAATAAATTTAGAGCACTGATATTGCACACTGCTCTGCTTCTTCTATCCAAATAGCAATGGAGAGCCCTCCATACATTCCAGCTGAAGAGCTTTCTTTTTTATGCAGTATATAACTCCATATCGATGAGGGACTTCTGGTAATGTAACCAAACCATTCAAATAATGTCTCCTAGGTGGCCAAAAGGTGTGCTGTGTACACAGTATTACGTATATCCGGCATGTAAGATAAAAGGTGAAGTTGGCTAATTTGGGAGTTCTAGATAGCTGAGCTTCAGGAAACAGGTGTTTAGTATGTACAGCTAATGTGTCATTTTAACCATTGTCACATTCACTGTTGTGGTTCCAGATTGTTGCGCAGACATTGTGTCCCTCTTAAGTCCCAGTGGTTACAATTGATTACAAGGGTGTGTGGGTATGGAGAGAGAAGAACATTTCTTACTCTAAATTCCTGTTCTCCACGGATCCTGGAAAGCATTCTAGATCCTTCATGTTAGCACCTTTCCTTGGTACATTAACTCCCTGCATAGTAGTGGAGAGATGGGTGGGACTTTTGATGGGAAAGCAATATGGGGGAGAAAGGGTGGGGAAACTCTCCACTGTGGTCACAATCTGAATCACTGCTTCCCTTTGCAGCTGCTATCACAACTTTGAAAGAACAACCCTGCCAGACACCATAGGAAGGTGTCAGGCTCAACCAGAGCATTGGTCCACCTAGTTCAGTACTGTCTACAATGGCAGTAGCTCTCTGGGGTTTCAGGATGGGAGTCTTTCCCAGATCCCAGTCATACCTGGAGATTGACCCTTGGGACCTTTTGCACGCAACACATGTGCTCTTCCACTGAGCTATGGCCACGTCCCTGGTAAGCCCTTTAGATGGCTGAAAATGAGTGAACAGTCCGAGGTCACCCAGGGAGCTTCATGGCTGAGTAGAGACTTTGAACCCAAGTCTTCCCAATCCTAGTCCAACACATAGGAACATAGGAGCCTGCTTTATACCAGGTCAGACCATGGGTCCATCTAGCCCAGTATTGTCAACACTGACTGGCAGCAATGGCTCTCCAGGATTTCAGGTAGGAGTTTTTCCAGCCCTACCTGGAGATGCCAGGGATCGAACCTGGGACCTTTTGCATGCAATGCAGGTGCTCTGCCGCTGAGCCGCAGCCCTTCCCTATTCATGAATCTCCCGTGTCACTTTTAGTTTGGCCCTTAAGAATCTTAGATGTGTAATGTTCAGTCATGAGCATTCTTCAGCAAACCTCCCTCCCCCAACACACGCACATGTTATATAATTGCAGTGTTAATATTTTACAACTTTTTACACATATATGAGTTTCTACTGAGAATATAATCACAAAAGGTAAAAAAAAAATGTCACTTTTTGTTGTTGGATGCTTATGTCAAAAAGGTTTGCTTCTTCAGATCCCACTTGTGAAAGAAAAATATCTTATTCCTGCATGCTAATTCTACTACAGTATAATGACGAATCCCTTACACATGGAAAGTGGCAAACAGGAGGGGTTCATGCACACAGCATAAATGTTTATGTACCAAATTCTGAATTTTTTAAAAAGTTATTTGGGACTATGTTAGACCAGACAAAAACCCACATCTGGGACTCCCAATTATTTTTTTATCGGAATGTCTACATATTATCTGTCATCATGCGGAATAATCTTATCATATTCAGTCCCATATATCCCAGGTTAATATTTTTGTTTTAACGGTTTGGTTGTTCTTTACTTGTGATTAACAAAATCCTAGTCAGCTGCAGAAAATGGACTTTTCCTTCATCAGGAGAACTTGTTCGCTGCATGCCAATCCCATCAACTTGTCCGTTTAGCAGATGAATGTTCAGTGACTCAGTGATGCTGAGTTTGTATAAAATCTGAAGTAAACAATTCTGGAGTCAGCTCAGGTAGACAGTGGAATTAAATGGAAGTCTCCCATAGCTGTAAGAGGAGAAAAGTAAGATAACCCATTACTGGAGTTGTTGTAACTCCAAGACAAGTGATACCTATGCGATAGGAGCTTTTCTGGGTTAAAAACTAACCACCAGTGTGGTCCAATGGACAGAGATCCAAGTTCAAATTCCACCCCAACCATGGACTCATTGGGTTGGATCCAGAGAGAGGCGCATCATGCAACAGGGCTGGTGGAAGCATACATCCCCACCCACTCCTCCCCATGGCAGCCCCCAAAACAACTACACAGAAGGTCATGTGTGTGTGAGGGAAAGGGGGGGTTCCCCAAAAATCGGGCAGAGGCACCAATGGGTGGGGCTCCATTCATGGAAGGTGCCTCTGTTGGGGATCCATTTAGTGGGGTGGGAGGGAGACACACTGTGTAGCAGTTTCAGGAGACTGCTGTGGGGAGGAGGGGGCACAGAAGTCCACTTCCATCAGCTCACTTGCACACACCTAAAACTGGATCTAACCCATTCTGTGACCCAAGGCAAGTCACCCTTACCTGAATCCAAACCTGCAGAAGACCCAAAGAAAACTGAAGGAAGAAGCGATGCTTACCCTGGCACCTGCTCTGTTGGCCTTTTTCTCCTCATCAGGAAGTGGAGGCATTGGGTATGGGTATTTTCTGCTGGAGGCAATGGAGCCAGTAGATGATGATGGGGACTTTGCAGGAGAAAGAGTCCTGAGGTGTTGAAACAGACAGAATAAACAGAATATCTTGGGATACCAGCCTTTCAGCAGAAACTGAAACTACTGTGAAGCTTTGCTGAGAATTTCATTCAATCGCTCAGCTGTATATACCGTAGCTAGAAGGGAAGCCAAGGCTTTCAGATCCATAGTTTTGGGGAATAGTTCACTAGGACTGTCTCCTACAGCATTTTTGATCCATTCTTATTCATTTTAATGGAGACTTTGCAAGAGATGTTCCCAGGGGACTGTGCCCTTTGCCTGCATTTAAGCAATATGAAACTCCTTCTACCATTTTAGGCATCAAATGCCAGCAGGACTAAGCAGTAATCAATTCATAGAAAGGAGATAATGATTTACAATGAACCAGAGTTCGTGAGGTATAGTGGCTGAGAGGCTGAGCTGTGAATGAGGCCCTTGTCCAAATCTCACCTTGGCCTAGGTAGCTTTAGGGTACAATCCTGTGCATGCTTAGACAGAAAAAAGTCCTACAACTCCCAGCATGCCCCAGCCAGTCATGCTGGCTAGGGCATGCTGGGAGCCGTAGGACTTTTTTCTATCCAAACATGCATAGGTCTGCACCCTAAGGCAAGCATTCTCTCAGTCAGCTTCAGTCTGACATCTGAAATATGGGAATAATGATACTGGTCTACCTTTCAGGGCTGTTCTAAGAATTACTGAGGTAATGCACATTACATGCCTTGAAAGTATTATTTAACTAAAAATAACTCTAGTATACATAAAAAGCACTATTTTATTCATGTATTTTTGTACCGGTTGCAAAAATGATACCAGGGAGAAGTGATTAGCTTTAAAAAGCTGTTGCACATGGAAGGGTCACTTCCACGACCACTTAGATTGATGCAAGTTCTGCTGATAACTGTGCACCTACATGATACATCAGTGTAAGTCATCCCTGGCTCAGACCTTAACTGCAATCTTTATTCAAGTCTACTTGGAACTAAGTCCCACAGTATTCAAATGAGCTTAATCCCAGGTGTGTACAACAGGGGTGGGCAGAAGGTAGATCTCCAAATGGTTGGGACTTCAACTCCCAGAAGCCCCCACCAGCATGAGTAATGGTCAAGAATGCTGGGAGTTGAAGTCCCAAACATCTGGAGATCTACTTTCTGCCCACCCCTGGACAGGATTGCAGCCCATGTCACTTAAAAATAACACAGATCCATGTTACAATGTTTATACAAAGGCATGCAGTTTAGAGGCCCAAACGGTTGATTATGAAGAAACAAAGGCAAAGACAAAGTGCTAAATTGTTAGACATGCAAGCGGCATCCAGTGCACATTGGTTCCAGCCAAAGTAAGAGTCAGATGTGGTGGGGGAGGGTAGACAAAAATGGACTGATTAGTCAAAGCAATCAGCATTTCTGTACAAGGTGAGTAAGGTAAGCAGTGGCAAGTCAATGTCTGCATCACATGGAAAGCATTCTTTTTTCAGGTAAATGAAGTGTCTGCGCTTTATTGACTGGAATTTCACCCACAAGGACAGGAACTACTAAACTGTCTCAGAATCAGGCTCTAAACCAGCCTCAGCGTCTAAACCTTCGCCCTCCCCAGCCAGCCTGGCCACTGGCCAAGCTGACTAGAAATGATGGGAGTTGTAGTCCAACACATCTTAGAGGACACCGGGTTGGGGAAGACTGTTCTAAAGCTGTCTTAGAATCAGTAAGGTAGGAAATCCCAGGACTGGATCCAGATTTAGTCATACTTTGAGGAGACCTATTGAAATCAATGGGACTAAGTTAGTCAATACTAACTTAAGTCCCATTGATTTCAGTGGGTCTACTCGAAGTATAATGCAAACTGGAATCCAGCTCCCTATACAGTAATAATTTGGATTGACAGCATAATTCGTTCTGGAAACGTGCTTGTAATCCAAAACACTCTTATATCAAAGCGAGTCTCTGGTGGGCGTGAGCGGGGCCGATTTCGGCCCACTACGCCCACTCGAGGTGAGCAGTTACATCCCTACGACTACTTGTCTTGCAAGACCTTGCTCATTTATCAAGTAAAAAAAAATTTAAAAAATGTGCTTGTCTTGCAAAACGCTCTCAGACCAAGTTACTTGCAATCCAATGGTATTACTGTATTTGAATTGTTTGCAAGAAAACATAGATTTCATAGATTTCAGGCTATCGAGTCCAACCCCCTGCTCAATGCAGGAAACTAGAGGAGGGGTCTCCCATCCAAGTAATAACCAGGCTCTTGACCCTGCTTAGCTTTCCACACTCAGACAAGCTGAGCCAGCGTAAGCCACAGGCCTCACTCTAGCTGTCCCGCAAGCATATCCATGATATTCTCAGGATTATAACTGCATGTTTCTTTATTTCATTAGTGACCTTGGTGTGTCATTGTTACATGTGCTCTTCTTGTCTGTGGCCTGTTTTTTGTTTTTAAACTTTATTTCTGAATAAAATTCCATGGGGAAACATAAGAGCCAGAAACACAGCTGGTCTCAGACATTCCAGTTTCTTGATGAAATTCTACAATTACTCCACCTCACCCCTCCTCACACACAATGTCTGGCCCTCTGGCTTGCTGAACTTAGGTTCAGGAACTCTTAGGAACTTGTTTTATTATTTTATTTTTTTTACTCCCTAATTCAGATGGCTGTGGCAGCCACTGGCTTGGATGCCTTGCTCACCCTCCTCTCCACGCATCTCAGATCCTGTTTCCACACTTTACACTGAACAGCAGAGCTGCCTCCATGCCGCTCTGGGTGACCCTCCATTTTTTGCGTCCATGGTTATGATGAACCGTGTGTTACCTACCAGTGCTTGCCCATTAGAACTGTTTGGCACCAGTGTATGATGTAACCAGTGCTTTTTTTCTGGAGAAAAAGGTACCGGAACTCTTGGATTACATTTCCTCAGGAGTAGATGGCGATTAAATTGTAATGCAATTAATAGAAGAAAAGGTGCTGGAACTCAGTTCCGGTGAGTTCCACCAGAAAAAAAGCCCTGGATGTAACCATGCAGCAGTGTCTCCTAACCATTTGTAATCCACTCAGAGAACATTTGTTATTGGGCAGAATAATAACAAAGGTAATAACAATAATGGGTGGAAGATGTAGGCATTACCCAGAGAAGCGCAGTGAGCAACCACAGAGCTCCAGAGTGTATTCAGCAGTACAATTTTAAAATTAAGCCACAATTTGGAATTATTTCTGTGTGCACCACCTGCAGAATGAACTGCCATATGTCCCAATGTGTTGGGGAGGTAGAATCCTGAACTGTACCTCTTCAGACTGCAGATGGAATGTCATATTTCTCCTACAGCACGGAGAAAAAAAGCTCCCAGCATATACTAAATTTGTCAGGGTGAGGGCAATGCTAAACCTTTTTCCTTGATGTGCTCGTTTACTGCACGCAGGGGAATTCACGTGGAGGAGCATTCGGAGATAGTGCGTGCAGTTCAAAGTCGTACAGTCCACAGTCCTGCCATCTCAGTCTATTCCCTCCATTCAGTTCTAATTAGAGTAACAAAGCACCTATTCAGCTTCACTATTCTGACAGACAGTGGCTATGACCTATGAGTGAAAATTATTGGCTGCAAAATTTCCAAGAATAGGGTATGTATCATATAACAGTGATTCTATTCTACTTCAAACCTATCATGTTCAGACACTTACAGCGCCATCCAATGTGGCTGCCTGTACCACTCTGAACTCGGAGGATTACGACGGGCATCCTATCTGAGATGGAAGTCGCCTCTGTGTTCCTCCTGCCCCACAAAACACTTAGGTGGATGATTTCAACCATCTAACTGTTTTGCCCCTACATCGTATCGTGGTGGGGCCTCATTACTCCCCTCCTCTCCCCACCCCCCAGGGCTGGCTCTGTAGTCAGTCTTGCGACTTCGGAGCCACAGCCGACGTGGAAAGAACCGCAGCGGGAGGGAGGGCGCTCCGAAGTCGGAGTTCCAGCTCCAACCTCTTGCCCACCCCTACTCTAGGGTTTCAGACAGGGGTCTTTCCCAGCCCCATCGAGAGATGCTGGGGATTAAACCTGCTGGCTGAAGATGGCGGCGATATTTCAGCTTTGTTCGTTGCTAGCTCCAGCATTTTAATCTTGTTTATTCTATTTTTAAGCTTGCTGATACAGGTTTTGTCCAGGTTTTTTCTTTTCAACCCCTTCGCATAGCCTTGCAGCTCATATTTTGTTTTGATTTTTTATTATTGGGTTGCTCTCTTTCGTAATAAGAGGTTAGCCGGGAGTTTGGCTGGCCATCCACAAGGAAACTAGTTAGAGCTGTTTGCTTGCTTTTCATTGCTTTTTGTCAACTCCTTATCATTAAGGAGATAAGAAAGGCAATATAAGTCAACATAAATCATATCTTCAGCTGCTAAACCTTCTAAGTTACATGGGAGTCCACCTCCATCACAACTCACCAGAATTGTTCCTGGGAGAACTGAAGAGAGCTGAAGAGGGAGGAGAATCTTGCTGGAAGTTTGGGGTTCTGAATGTGGTGATTTTATTCTTTTTTTTGCTTCTTTGGCTCTTCTTCTGTTAATTGTTTATTTTTCTGGTTGACCGTTAGAAGGATGAGATGACCCGCCCCATGCCTGACATCCGTCACTTTTGACGTTGAGGTGGGAGACTCTTTGATAACTCAGCTCTGCTATTGATATTTCGGTTCAGTGGGAAGTTATTTTTTGCAGTAATCTAAATATGGTCGTCACCAGAAGTCAGTATACTCGAACATGGACAAACAAAACTATAGTAAAACCAACTAAGATCTCATCAAAATCAACTAAAATCTCATCAAACTCTATCTGGCCTTTTATTAGCACTCTTAAGAGGGACATGGTGAATCCTACTCGAACATGGACAAACAAAACTATAGTAAAACCAACTACGATCTCATCAAAATCAACTAAAATCTCATCAAACTCTATCTGGCCTTATATTAGCACTCTTAAGAGGGACATGGTGAATCCTGGTGAAACAAAAACGAATGGCAGGAAAGAATGGCAGGAAAGGAACCCCTTGCGAAGGAGCTGCCACTGTCGTCGGCATTGAAGAGACTTGCCCTAAGGGGGGATTATTAAATGTGCAGAGTACGCTCATTTTTACTATTAATCCTCCTCCATTGCCAGTGCCCTGCATGCCCACTATTCCACCACATAGTTCGAATAGCATAAATGTTAAAACCATAAGAAATCAAAGCCTTGATGACAGTTTGATAGCGTTTTCTGACAAGATGCCACCTTTAGTGGAACTCCTAAGGAAAGAGAAGGATATTTTGGCTGGCTTCGAGGAGCGAAATAGGATCATTGAACAACAACTCTCAGCTTTGGAACTTGATCCCCTAACCTCTAAGGATGATCTAACTTCAGTAGAATTCTCTGCGAACATCAATAACCGAGATGAAGGAAAAGCGCACCAAACTTCAGAGATGACCCGTATGTTAAATGATCTTCATGTCACTGTAGGCTCTATAAAGGCTAACATCCAATTCATTGCGCCCTTCATAAGTGACGGTGCTTTAAAAGCAGCTCCCCCTAAGGAAGTGGGAAGGGACAAAGGACATAAACTGCAAAATGACCTCCAGAGTGCTAGGCAGTGTTCTAAATCTCCATCCAGCCTACCATCTTTAAGAGGACCTAATGGTAAATTAACAGAGTATGCAGGAGATTTAAGAGCAATAATTGTAAAATGAGAGTGAGAGCTTGAACCCAGGCTATGAATATTAATCACAAGAGAAAATCAACGAAGTTTAATTTTAATAGACTTTTTGCACTTATGGACCATAAAGTCAGATCCTGTACCTATAATAGATCCATGAGGCATCCAAAGACTAGTAAAATAAAAGAAAGTAAAATTGAATCCACGCTGCCATCATCCAGCTTGTCTGAGTGTGGAAAGCTAAGCAGGGTCAGGCCTGGTTATTACTTGGATGGGAGACCCCTCCTCTAGTTTCCTGCATTGAGCAGGGGGTTGGACTCGATAGCCTTGTAGGCTCCTTCCAACTCTATGATCTATGAAATCTACTGTTACTCCTATCGATCTAGAACAGGCCCCACCATATACAGAAGGGACTGTCTGTCCCCCCCCCCTTAAAAGAAACAACCGCTGGTAAACTTGATCTAGTTAAGAGTGTCTGCAGTCCGGATGAACAGGCTAATCAGCAGTACAGTCATGCCTTGGATTGAGAGCATAATTCATTCCGAAAACGTGCTTGTAATCCAAAACACTCTTATATCAAAACGAAATCCCCCAAAAAAAATTTGTACAGAGATTTTTAATTTAAGCCGTACTACAGTACTGTACTTGTATTGCAAGACGTCGCTTGTATATCAAGTAAATTTTTAAAAAATAAATATTTAAAAATTTGCTTGTCTTGCAAAACGCTCTCAAACCAAGTTACTTGCAATTCAAGGTATTACTGTATTTATAGCTCCTCAGCCAAGAAAAACCATAAACCCTCATCCTTAATTCTAATAAGAAACCAATTTGCATTTATTAACTATCCAAAGCCAGGTGGATATTTGTCTCAACTTCAGCAAAAACACAATTTTATCAAGTTGGCGAATTCTCTTAAGGCAAACCTCTTGAAATTGGATGATGTCGAGATAATAGACTATCATTATTATAATCTCTTGACAATTAGAGTTCTAATTAAATTTTTAAATGACAATTTAACCGCAAAGGCCTATAAGATGAAGAGCCTATTTAGCAATTACAAGATAGGGATTACTCTGAGCTTTTGGCTCTATATCTCCTTCTTCCCTCCTTAATTCTCCCCAATAAATCAGCAAATGGGAAGTTAGGACTGGATATAGAGAGTTCCAAATCACCATCTGAGGCTATAGACCTGATCTGTTTGAGTGGCATGCCGTCTAGAGGGGAGAAAGAATCTTGCTCACAGAGCCCCCTCATTCCCCCTATTCTAAAAGAAACAAATGAGGAATCCCTAGTGCAGTGTTCTCCAACCTTAGGTCCCCAGATGTTTTTGGCCTACAACTTCCAGCATGTCCCAGCTGGTTGGGGCATGCTGGGAGTTGTAGGCCAAAAACATCTGGGGACCCAAGGTTGGAGAACACTGCCCTAGTGGATTCATTTAACAAACTCCCCTTATTTGACAAATTGGCCATAATAGGGAGTCTTAATTCTCTTCAGGCCAGGTTAAGCAACTCTGTGCATTAGAGTACCCAGATGCTAAAAGTTTTGATCAAGTGCCTAAAAACCAGGAAGAAACTTTCTCTAATCATCCTTTGCAAAAACATGGACCCACCCACCCCCGTTAACTCACAAATCTCACTCTCCAGTTCTTCAAAGTACTGTCACAACGTGAACTTTGTCTGTCTCCCTTCCCTCTAAAAGTATGTCAGATGATAGCCTCTTCACCCTTGCTAAAAAGTAACAAGAATAATGTACTTTATGTAGTCGAACATGACTCGCCATTTATTCCTTGGGTTTCTCAACCCAAGGATGAATCTTCTCGAACTCATATTGACTGATATCAGGTTTCCCAGGAAAAAAAATCTCTCTTCTTTCTTGGAATATTGCGGGATGGAATTCTAAGAAAAGTTGATAACTCATTCATCAACTATCTTTCTAAATTTGACTTTCTGTTGCTTCAAGAGACATGGGCCTGTGGCCCAGCAGAAATCCACTGTGGCCTAGTGGATTTGCCCTTCATCAACTCCTTGCCTCTCCTGGGGCTAAGAGGGGCAGACCCAGGGGTGATCTGGCAATTTTTGTCTCTACCAGACTCCGCATGATGACAAACCTCCTCCCTTTGGGCCACCTAGCAATTGCAGTTTTGATAAAGTTTACTCATTTTACATGCTTTTAATAAACGTATTATCCCCCTTCAACACTGTCATGCCCAGATTAACTCAACGTTGCATGCCCTGGGAAGTTATCTCGAAGATCTTATTTGAACCACTTCTGCTATCCATATACTGATAGGGGGTGATTTTAATGCAAGGTTGGGCCCCAATGACACTGTGCTTTATACACATCATCATACCTGCCCCCCTGACAGTTCAGACTTTCCATCTATAAACATACGCAACTCCAAGGATAATATCTGTAACTATGCAGGATTTGCCTTGCCCAAATGGTGTACAGACTAAATCTTTGTATTCTTAATGACAATACGACTGGAGATATCCCTGGAGAATATATGTTCTGGTCAGGATCTAGGATGAGTGTCACTGACTATGTGATCTCCTCCCAAAATCTGTTAAATTACGTGGTCCATCTGGAAATAGATGATAGCAACCTGATAGCAGCCTTCTTCCATTAGTTTTGATCCTGAAACCTTTAGATTTCTATATGCATCTAGTTACCACCTTTCAACCTCACCAGGAGATTGAGGTCAATGCTACCAGGGTTAGATGGTCCAACAGGGTTGATGAATCTTTTATGGCCCTATTGAACTCCAATTTTTTCCTAGGGCTCCAATCTTCCATACTTAATACAGGACCAACCCAGAGTATTTTAGATCTTTACTCTCGCCTGGTTAATGAGTTAAAAATACCTTTGACAACTAAAAAATCTAAGAATTCGAGTACCAACCAATTAAGATCTAAACACTGGTTTGACCAGGACTGTGTTGCCGCCAAGTTAGCCCTTGTTGCTAAATTCAAAGCTTACAAAGAATATCCTACATTACAATCTCCCAAAGACTTAATCTTTTACAAAAAACAGTATAAAAATTTACTTAACATCAAAAAACAGAAAGCACAAAATGCAGGCTGGGACCAACTCATTCTTGCAGCTAGGTCTAAGAACATGACCTCCTTTTGGTGTTTGGTAGCAGTTTCTTCCGATTTCGGGCCTTTCTTATTTGGACTACCATATTCCCGTGTAGTCTTGGGAATCCCATTTCCGACTATTGTCTGCTGCAGATGATCCACCTTTATTTCAGCCAGAAACTATTACCGGATCCTTACCAACATGGCCTACGAGTCTATTAGTGAAATAACTGACCTGATTAACCAGCTGAAAGCAGGTAAGGCCCCAGGCTGTGACTACATCCCTCCAGAATTGATCAAGATAAACACTGACTGGTGGGCTCCCATTTTGGTGAATCTTTTTACTTATATCAACCAAAGTACACTAGTTCCCCATGACTGGGGTCTGGCTGTCATCTTGCCCATCTTCAAAAAGGGAAGGAAGACGACCTAGCTAGCTATCGCCCAGTTAGCCTACTGACTACAATCAGCAAGCTCTATGCCAGACATCTCTACTGGAAACTTCAAGCATGGATGGACCATGAAAACATCCTGACTGAAGAACAGGCGGGCTTTAGAGCTGGGCGAGCCGCTATGGATCAGGCAATTATTCTCCAGCATCTGGTGGAGAAATATACCAGCGAACCCAAAATGTCACTCTTTGCAGCTTTTATTGACTTCAAAACTGCTTTTGATTCTATTTCCAGAGACTAACTTTGGCTTAAACTGGAGGCCTCCACAGTGGACCGTCACCTTTTACTCCTTATGTATAATTTACACCAAAACACCAACTTAAAAATCAGGTGTAACCTGAAGGGATTTCTCTCCGGTTCCATTCCAACTTCTAAAGGAGTCAAACAGAGCTGTATGCTCTGCTTTTGTTTAACTTTTACATAAATCCTTTAATTGCAGCTTTAAACCACTCAGATTTCCAACTGCCTAAACTGAGTGACAGGACGCCCTCGACCCTATTATACGCTGATGACACAGTGATCTGATCACAAACGCCCATCAGTTTGAAGAGAGCCCTGCATGCTCTGTCCCAATACTGTCTTGCCGACCACCTCCAAATATATTTCCAGAAAACTAAGATCTTGACCTTCGCCAAAAGACCAAAGATGTACCGCCGGTCCTCAGATGGTCATAGGATCGAGTAGGTCAAGACTTTTAAATATCTGGGCATTGTCCTTCTAGGCCAACGGTAGCTGACAGGCACAGGCAGAAAATGTTGCCCAGACAGCACAAAGGAGTGCCTTAGCGATTCTTAACTTTTTCTACTCTAGAGATGGTTTTTTTTGTTCCTGCAGCCATAAAACTGAGTCCAAATGTATAACTCAGCTCCTATATGGAGCCCAACTCAGTCCATATCCCAGTTTTGCACCTCTGGAAGTCGTTCAATCCAAATTTCTTAGGGCTATTCTTCACGTACCTTCCTGCGTGTCAAATGCTGCTTTACGACTCGAGACGGGCCTGCAAAAGATCGAAGTCAGGGCCTGGATTACTATTTTCAACTTTTGGCTGAAGCTAATCTTCTCTCCGTCTGGTGTAGCCCTGCTTACCCTTTGGGATGGATTTCAGTCTATTTGGAAGCAGGCAATCTCTCAAAAGATTCAGCAGTACAAACTTTCATCACATTACCTCATTTCCTTGGGCCCTGAGAGGGCTAAGGCAATCTTCAAGCAGCGCATTTTGGATGTAGAATGACAACTCAATCTTAGCTCTGCGCCCAGTCAAATCTTCATCGATAGAGTGCCCCCACTTTTTATACCAGCTAATTATTTCTTTACACTTTCTATTCAAAAACATCGTAGGCCTTTTACTTTAGCATGCTTTAATATTCTTCCCTCAAAAGTTCTGGAGGGAAGATACCAGAAAATTCCTTATTATGATTGTAAATGCCCTTGTGACTCCGGTGAGATTGAATCCGTGACTCGTGTTCTCCTCTACTGTACTTTTTTACCAAGACCTTGCAGAAATTTTTTATTGAGCCCTCTTGAAATATCCAGGACATTTAGACGCCTCTTATACCATACCACCTCTTTCTGGATCAATTCTCCCCCCAAATCCACTCTCCCAAGTAGCCAATTTGTATTGTCGCCACATCAAACTCATCAGCAAGAGGATTTCAGCATGTCCCTGAGGAATATGTTCTCGTATTTTTGTTTTATATTTGTAATCTATGCTGGTCATTGAGCCGTAATAAATGAACTGAACTGAGCTCTAACCTCAGAATGCATTTCCAAGGTTGGAGATGGAACTCCATCCTTTCCTGCGGCTGGCTAGACAGCATCTAGTGGCCATAGGATTGCACCATAAGGCAACCTTTATGATTGTAAATGCCCTTGTGACTCCGGTGAGATTGAATCCGTGACTCGTGTTCTCCTCTACTGTACTTTTTACCAAGACCTGCAGAAATTTTTTATTGAGCCACTCCTTTGAAATATCTCAGGACATTTAGACGCCTCTTATACCATACCACTTCTTTCTGATCAATCTCCCCAAATCACTCTCCAAGTAGCCAAATTTTGTATTGTCGCCATCAAAACTCATCAGCAAGTGATTTCAGCATGTTCTGAAAATATGTTCTCGTATTTTGTTTTATATTTGTAATCTATGCTGGTCATTGACCGTAATAAATGAAACTGAACTGAGCTCTAACCTCAGAATGCATTTCCAAGGTTGGAGATGGAACTCCATCCTTTCCTGCGGCTGGCTAGACAGCATCTAGTGGCCATAGGATTGCACCTTTAAGGCGCAATCTTATTCATGTTTAAAGTGCTACAACTCTCAACATTCTCCAGTCAGCAATGCTGGCTGGAGAATGCTAGGAGTTGTAGGACTTTTTTCTGTCCAAACATGTATAGGATTGCACCCTTAATTAGTCTCAGTTTCCACAAATCCTTTATTACTGATTCTATTCAACTCCTCATAAAGTTTGTCAAATCCACTTTGAAGTATAACATTTAAAAACAGTTTCCCCTTATTAAAGTTCTCACCTCTGCTAAGGGGCCAATGATGCTTCAGATGCTTCGCTACAACACACCTTTTAACAAAGCTTTTTGTGGCGGATTAGAGGCTGTGAGATTTATGTCAGTGATTGACTTCCAAATGTGCATGTTTAGGACTGCACCCTTAGGTTCCAATCCTATGTACACTGACCTGGGAGTAAGCCTCACTGAACACAGTGGGACTTACTTCTGAGTAAACATGCATAGGATTGAAATTATAATCTTGTTCAGTACTAAATCAATGCTTCCGACTATCTGCAGTTCCTCTACAAATACATATTGTACACAAATATGTATGTGTGTGTGTACACTGTATTAGGCTAATATATATAGAACTTAAGAACATAAGAAGAGCCCTGCTGGATCAGACCAAGGGTCCATCTAGTCCAGCATTCTGTTCACACAGTGGTCCACCAGCTGCCCACGGGATCCCACGAGCAGGACATGAGTAAAGCAGCACCTTCCTGCCCATGTTCCCCAGCAACTGGTGTACATAGGCACACTGCCTCTGATACTCGAGGAAGCAAAAGAAAAACTGGTAGATTTCAGAAAACTATAATGGCTAAACTAATTGCATGGTTACAGGGGTGTCATGTGAGACACTGTGCAGGGCTGCTTACATAGAGTTCAAGCAGGGATGCTCACCTATGAGCAGAGCCATGGTGGCCAGCACAGCACACCTTGAGTGGACCACCCACCTTGAGTGGACCACCCACCTCGATTCCCCTCACAGACTCCACACCTGCCATGCAAGTCCTGGTCTGTAAGGGGGGGGGGGAGAGGGAAGCTTACCCTGGTGCCTAGGATGGGGTAACAGGCAGCAGTTCCTTAGAAGGAGGAAGAGGCTCTTTCCCCTGCACTTCCTTCTAAATTGGGTAAGACACTGGCAGCCGCTTTTCTGCCGGGGATCACGCGGGTTGCAGTTCAGTCTCCTTGATCCTGGCAGAAAAGAAGCATGTGGAGGAAGGAGGAGGGAAGGAGGAGTGGCCCACCGGGCACCTTCCTTCTTTGATGGAGCCACCGCTTGCTCTCTTGTCCTAGCCCCCAAGGGGACCAGGACAGGGGGTGGTAGTGGAGGAGGAGGAAATCAGGCCCTTTTGAGTGTTCTTTAAACACTCACCCCATTCCAGGTGTGGAATGTTCAACTGGAACACTTGAGTGCACACACCCCCTCATTCCTACATGCAAACATACGGCAGTGTTTTCAAAACGGAGTGACAGGAGTCGCACCCAAAGCAACTTGCTTCTGTCATGTTTACAAAGTGCCACAATATGTGTGCGGTAGCCCCTGAACTGAATATTTTGCACTGAGCTAAATCCAGGGCAAAAAGATTTTAAAAATCAATGTAGAACTTCCCCCAAATTAAACCCAAAGGGCCCAATAGAGCTGAAAAATCTAAATACACACCCTCCCAAACTGCTTTCCTAGTGCCTGGAAGGTAGGCCAATTCCACCCTTGCAAGCCAAGCGTGTAGCTCAGAACCCATCCCACCATTTAACAGGAGATTTGTCATCTAGTAGCTAGCCCACTGCTCCAATTCCATCTAACAGGGACTAAATTCCACAAAAGACTCTATCGTGTCATCCCTCCTCGCAATGTCATTTTCTCCCGGAGCCAGCTTTCTGCTAATCATCCCTAGACTAGACCCTTCCCCATCACAACCTACATTGCAACCAGTTATTCAAAAACCCACTAGTTTTCCTGCTCTATTTCCTTGAGAATAATAGAAGATGTTTCTTATTTCAAGCACAGAAAATCCACCTTCAACTTCAGAAAACATTTGAAAATCCAAAAATGCTTGTGGATGTTTTGCTGGCCATGAAATCAAGATGTGTTAAGAGAGATGGCGGGGGCAGGGGGGAGATGACAGACGTCAAGGCAACAAGTAAGCGAACAAATGAAGTGGAGTTCCCTTCCTCCCCCCCCCCCCCCAGTGCTATAATGATGTGATCTATTCTGTGTTGCATTGTCAGAAAACAATCAGATGACATAAAGAGAGCCAAATCCTAGGCTATTCCTCACATGATGATGGACAAAGGTGTTAAGTAGGAAATAGTCTAATATTTTCACATGCAGTGCTGTCTCCAGGTTTTGGAGGAGCAAGACACCCTCAATGGGTCCCCTCCCTCACTGAGTCTACCTTCTCACTGCCATCGTCACCAGCTGCTATTGCTTTTCTTCATCCTGTCTCATCATTGCTAACCGTGGCATCTGCTACTCCTCCTTCTCATCTCCACTGATCTTGGCCATAATGAGAGGCAGGTGAACAAGCAGGTAGCAATGGTGAAGAGGATGAGCAACTCCAGTGGGCTCCTGCCAGTGGGCCCCTACTGGGGTGAGGGCCCTTGGCAGGTGCCCAACTATGCCTACCCTGATGCTGGTCTAGCTTTTAGGCTTCTTGGTTCCATCACATTTTCAAAAAGCCGTATCTAATGGCTTGACTTCAAATCTGGTTGACTACATCTGAGGTTAGGCCACTCCCTTCTTTGCAAGTTTGACTAACAGCAAACACTTGCTAAGCGATTGGATTACAGAAGAGTTGGTTGGTGAAGGACAATCCTCTTTAGCATCCATTTTAGTGAAAGAGGTGGTCAGTCTGAGGAGAGGACTGAGCATGGTTGACACAAATAGATAATTGCCTGTTTGGGGTGGTCTGGAGGACACTCTAATTTAAAGTGCTGGTGATCACAGTGTTGCGTTGGGTTGGTCTTCTTCAGCATGGGCAGCTGTAAAAATCCAAGTTTGATTAAAGATGGAAGAGTTTTTTTCTGGCATAATACATTCTAATGGACTCAGGAGAGCAGGCCAAATGCACCTGTATTAAATGTTTTGGAAACCAAAATCTTTTCATAGGTATGATATGGCACTAAGATATGGGTTTGTTTGGAGAAAATAAAATAGAATTCTTTAAAAAGAGCTTAATCTATTTTAGAACTTCTTGCAGACACTCTCTCAACTTTAATGAGAACAAATAGGAATATTTCCAGTAGAAAGGAACATTATTTGCATTTGCTTAATCATTGGCTTAAATGACTCCCTATATCAGAAGACAGGCACCAGAGGTGTGAACAAATTCAGTTTGTTTTTATATTCGGTCCTCAGAAATAGCCATCTCATTGCATGGTTTCTCTTGAATAGTCAATGGCTGCCAAATTGGTACTTAAGACAACATCTCAGAGACACTTTTGTGCACGGAGATTTATTCTTAATGACATGTGTTAAGAGTGTATTCTGGTAAGCAATGATAAAATTCAATCATAGTTTGAAGACGTTACTTACCAGATGTGCCTGAGTTTGCTTCATGTGGAGCTCTTGCTCTCCTTTGTTGGGGTTTCAGCTAATGCCCTTCACTGTCTTTTAGATATGCCCTATGGTAATGTACGTCTCAGTTGCCATTATTGCATTTGTGGGGAGGAGACAACTGAAGACATTCTACTTATCAGTCTTCCCCAACCTGGCAGCCTCCAGATGTGTTGTTGTTGTTGTTGCTATATCAGGGCTCTCCAACCTTGGGTCCCCAGATGTTGCTGGCCTACAGCTCCCAGCATACCGAGCCAGCATGGCTAATGGCAAGGGATTCTGGGAGCTATAGTCCAGCAACATCTGGGGACCCAAGGTTGGAGAGCCCTGTATTATATTTATACCCCGCCTTTTTTCTTCTTGCAAAGGAACCCAAGGTGGTTTACATGGTCCTCCTCCTCTCTATTTTATCCTCATAACAACCCTCTGAGGTAGGTGTTGGACTACAACTGCCAGCATCCCTAGCTATGCTGGCTGGGAATGCTGGGAGCTGTATTCCAACACATCTGGAGGACACCAGGTTGGGGAAGGCTGTTCTACATGATTTATTTAATTTCAGAAAACACAGGGACAAGTTTCTCCTCCAGATATTTATATTTTAAAAAATACATACACTGGTCAAAGCAACAACAAAAAACAGAATAATGTATTAACCAACAAAAATAAGGAGGTTACTTGAATGGTAACCACCTTTGTTCTGGCAGATGCAAAGCACTAGGAAAACTTTTCTGACTTACCGGTACATACAATCACCTGCAATTTGAATGCTCATTTTGAATGCTAACTGGTTGGAATACTGAAATACTAGTTGGACAGTGCCATCCAATGTGGCTGCCCATAACCCTCCAAACTCAGAGGATTTTGGGCATCCAATAGAGGACAGAAGGAGTGAGGAGGCAAAGGTTGCCTCCATGCTTCTCCTGCCCTGCAAAACACTTACTGTAGATAGCTGATTTTGGCCGTCTAAATGTTTTGTACCTGCTAGCGAAGAGGAGAGGCTGAGGCACTGCCAGGATACATCATAACCTGGTAGAGCTTCACTCCTCCCCTCCCCCCAGAACACCCCCCCCCCCCAGTGCTGGCTTCGAGGTCAGTCTTCCAACTTCAGAGCCACAGCCAGTGCGGAAAGAACCACATTGGCTGCAAAGGTGGAGGGACGGCACTCTGAATTTGGAGTCCCAGTTCTGACCTTGGAGCAAGTTTCTGATGTTGGAGCTGGGACTCTGAATTATCCTATGGCCGTCTAGACAGCATCTAGTGATCATAGGATTGCGCCCTTAAGGAAATATATGTTATGATATTAAACATGCTTCTGGCATGATTAGGTTGTCTTAAGTCTTGTATTTTTTTTAAAAAAAATGTTTTTTGTTCTTATTTTGATAGATTATTTTTGGTTATAGCCAGGGGTCAAAACATAGAGAATGGAACTTAATTGAATATTCATAAAATACATCTTCCTTCTCTCACTATAAAGAACAATTATTTCTTTCCAGCACATCTCTGTACTGACCTCTAATGCAAGGGTTCTCAAGCTTTCTACCCACAGGCCTGCTTGAGAGAGCTGCAAATGACTGAGGCCCACCAAATGGTGATGGATGAAGGTGGAGTTTGGCATAATCAACTGGCAATGGCTGATATAATTTTATATTGAAAATTTTCCCCTTTGAAAACTGCTAAATTCTTTGCCACAGCTGTTTCCTTGTAGCAGGGAGTTCCATAATTCAGCTTTCCTCAAGCTAAGTACAGACATCGGCTCTGGAGTGATCATTAATCAGCCTCCCCATTGGCTGATCCAGAAGCTCTCAGTCTGTGTTCCCAGCATAGCGCCCACGGGTACCAATGTGCCCACAGACACCTCTCTTGGTGCCCACCAGGCTCCCTGCCTCTCCTAATTTCAATTTTATTTCTTAAGATTATTTTATTTATTTATTTTAAACTGGGAGGTTGCCATGCTGCAAAGCAAAGTGCTGCCCTTTATTTGGGTTCAAAACAGTGGTTTTGTATTTGGGAGTTCAGAACCCACCTCTGCCTTGTACTTTGGTATTTGGGCTAGATACTTCTTTATTAATTTCACCACGTTGCCTTCTGGGAAATGAGTGTTTTGTGACTGGCCATGCTCACGCACTCTCTCAAAATTCCAAATGTGCCCACCAAAACGGTTAGGGACTCCTGCTTGAGGTAGAGAAAACTGTTTATTTTATATTGTTTTTCTCCTCCCACAACATGCCTCTAAAAAGTCTTACGACCCATCTCCTCTCATTTCTTCTCCCCATCTCCTTTCACACTTACCCTGTCCCCAATGGCCCGTTTCTTACCTCCCTCCCTCCTGCTGCTTTTACATGCACTTCTTCCTATAACAGCTTCCCTCTCTTATCTCCTTCCTCTTTATTCCCAGTATTAAAAATTATTATTATTAATATATCATCATCATCATCATCATCATCATCATCACTATTAAAAATATTAGCCTTGCTCTCTAACCAGCTCCTGCTGCCACACCTGCCTATGCAGTGCCCATGCTGTGGCCATGGCACAGGGCAGATAAGCAACAAGGCAGAAGGCAGGCTGCAGCACTGAGACACACTGGTGGGTCCCAACCCACAGTCTGAGAAGCACTGCTCTAACAGATGTGCTGCGGACATTGTACTGCATGCATACAATAGTACACATGCATACTTCTCTGTTTCTTCCTCTCTCTTTCCTTTTTATTTATTTATTTATTTATTATTTATTTATTATATTTATACCCCGCCTTTTTTCTTGCCAAGGCGGCTTACATAATCATCCTCCTCCTCTCCATTTTATCCTCACAACAATCCTGTGAGGTAGGTTATGCTGAGAGTCAGTGACTGGCCCAAAGTCACCCAGCGAGTTTCATGGCTGAGCGGGGACTAGAACCCGGATCTCCAGAGTCCTAGTCCAACACTCTCACCACTGAAGCTCAAATGAGTTCATTCCCATTTTATCACCTAGGTAAAATTCTGCTCACTGCTGCAAATTTAACACTTTATTATTATCTTCTCTAATGGCATTGGGTAGACTAGCACAATCCTATACATGTCTACCCAGAAGTAAGCCTCATCGACTTACTTCTCCCAGGTAAGTGGGTGTATGATAGCAGCCTAACAGCGCAATCTTATGCATGTTTACTCAGAAGTAAGTCTCACTGTGTTCAATGGCGCTTACTCACAGTGCATAAGTGTGCATAGGATTGCAGCCTAGGTGTGTTATAAATTTACTGGGTGCAGATTTACTGGGTACACTAGTTTCTAGCTGTTTAGGTTACTGTTACTCGATTAGTGGTAGACATAGATCATGCCCATAAGATGCTACTTGGCATTAAATGAAGGGAAAGCTACTAAAAGCTAGAGATGGTGATGGGAAATGCATGCACTATGAACATCCTTTTCAAATGGCTTCATTAAAACGTTCACAAAAGAATTATAATTGCACAATGAAGCCCAAAGAAGACACCAGAAGGCAGCAAATGAACAAGGAGCCCTCGGCACCTACAGTAAACCACTTGTATGAGAAGATACAAGATAGGGGCCCCAACACATCTGGAATATGCTGGAACAGCTCTTAAAGATGATAGAGAATTAATTTACAAAATACCTAAAGTAGGGTCCTTCAGTGTTTTTATTCACATCTTCTACCCACTTAGCTACATTATATTCTCTTTTGAACCATGGGTTTAAATACCTGCAAAAAGCAATGGAAGGAACAGTGAAAGCAGAAGAATAGAGAAATACCTGAGAACACACAGCACATAGCTCAGTGAGGATGCTTTCATCCCTGATAACGCCAGGGATTGCGTTAAATAAATCGGCATGGATGTAGGGCGAAGAAAACCTGAGTCCCGAGGCGCACAATGAATCCCCTTGGAAATTAATTGAGCCTAACATTTTCAATTTATTCTCCTTAAATACACCCATGAGTGCAGGACCCTAGCCTTCAGACCCAAGGAGAACTACCCATCCCTTAGATCTCCAAAGCAGAGCTCCATCCGTATGCAAACAGACAGTTAGAATGTTACTTGGTGCAGAACTTCTTTCAGCCCAAAGGGCCGAATTCCATTTCGGAGAAGCTCTCGGGGGGCCACATTCCAGTGGTGGGCAGAGCCAACGACAAAGTGGGTGGGGCCAAGATACCAGCATCTTTTTGTTTAAAGCTCTAACTAAGCCTTAGGAGAGGCATTTCACCCTTTAGAATGGATTAAAAAACTGCACAAGAGCCAGAAAACCATCAAATAATTGGTGGGTGGGGGAAAAGGGGTGGAGCCTCCTGGAGAACCCTTGAGGGCCACATTTGGCCCCCTGGGCCATGAGGTTCTGCAACCTTGACTTAGTGCATTGGGCAGGCCCAGAAGAAAGCCCTCGTAAAGTGAAATCCTATGCAAACTTAGACAGAAAAAAAAAAGCGTACAACTCCCAGTATGCCCCAGCCACTGCACTCTTATGCACACTTACTTAGGAGTAATCCCCACTGAGAGCAGTGGGGTTTACTTCTGAGTAAACATTCACAGGGTTGCGTGATTAGAGTAGCCTTTCTCTATGTGCATCAGGTCTGGGCTCATGAGTGCGCATACCCTGTTACATACAAATGGCATATATAAACTGGGCAAGAGCACATGCAAATTGTATGCAGCCTCTGGCCAATAGGCATGTTCCTTCTACCTTTTTCCAGACTCCGATTCTGGCCACCTCAACATGCAAACCTTTACTCTCAGGGTTAAAATGTCCACACTGGATCTAACTGCCAATCTTTATCAATAGGACGTTTATTTAATTATACCAGAACCATTCTAACTTTTTAATATAATGGAATCTGGATGATATGAATTCTTGCCTGGTGTAAGGCAGGGGTGGCCATATGTGGCCCCCAAGTCTTTTTTTGCACAACACTGAATTGCCGCTGAATTTCACTCATGGTGGCAAGAAAAAAAGACACATTTTTGCTTTAAAAGAAGGCACGTGGAGATCGCATGTCTCATTTTAATACAAAATCTTGTACCCTGGGGCTCCAGGAGCGTGATTTTGCATTAAAACAAAGGTGCACGAGTCTCACGCATCTTGCTTTAAAGCAAAAATGCAGCTTTTTTTCTCACTGCTGAAATCCGATGGCAATTCAGCAGTGGTGATTCTAGGGGCGGGGTGAGGAGTTTCAGCCTCTGATGGATTGCAGGGGGTGGAACCTCTGAAGTTGCCCACCCCTGGTTTAAGGTAAAATTTATTAGTACTGCTGCTACTACTATATTAACATTGCTTGTTCAAACAAACATTGACCATTTAAAAAGTCCATTTAAATGTATCTGGGCTGACACACAGCCAGGGCCTCTGGTCTCCTGCAAATTACAGCATATTAAGTCGCACCATGTAATCTCTTGGGCTCACCAAGGCTCTGGAAAATCTCAGGTTTTATTGCATAAAAAGCCGCTTGCAGGCCTTCACAGTTGTGGGGGAAAGGGCAAGCCTCTGCCTGCTAATGTCAATGGAATCTGAATGAGGCTTCCAAAGACAAGTGCAGAATTTTTTTTAAAACTCTCCTTCTCCTCCCCAACCCAAACCTTTAACCTCTGCTTATCAATGGGTCACAAATAGATGATTTCATTTCATTCCCCCCTTGTCTTTCTACTATCCTACTAGGTGGCAGGGTTTGGGATGAAACTCATACCCATTTTTCTTTCTGTTCCATATAAAACAACATTTATATTGATTGATTTACTAAACCCAATAATCAAATGTTTTTTGCATTATTCTGGCTAAGCTAAATAAATTCCATCCCTGCCCACTACCCCAATCACATAAGCATAGGCACAGCTTCAATTCTCTATCAGCCATAATTGCTTCTAATTAAATCTACTTATTTTACAACAGGTAAAAGCTAGGAGTGCTTTATGTTTTCCATCTCAGTTCCTAATTAAAAAGTTAAAGTTAAAAGCATAGCCGCAAGGCAAATTGCTAGCAAAGCAACAGGCTCATGGCAGGATGTTATGCACTAATTCATATCTTGCAATTTTAGTGGGCTCGTGCGAGAAGGAATGCCAAACCTTTAACCTACACTTTTTATTGGAAAGGCTTGTTTGGTAACCATGAAGCACTCCTGATCTGGATTTTATAATGAGAAAAGAGAAAGTTATAAAGGCAACAAAGCATGCAACTGTTGTACAACAGAGTTTGGAGGATTCTTAGTACCAAATATATACAGTTAAACTTCTATTCCTCCTGATCAACCTGCAGTTGTAGTTTAACACCAAGTCAGGTTGCAGAATTAAATCAGGAAAGAGAGTGATCTCCGGGGTAACTGTGCATCAGTCATCATTGATATATTGTAACCCATCAGATCAAATGGTAAAACTTTGCTTGAATAAGTTCTTAAGCCTACGCCTAAAACTAAACCAATGGTTTGATTTGGCTTGCAGTGCAACATGCAACAATGCAAAAGGTCCAGGTTGATAAAGAGTGAAAAAAATTACACATCAGGCCAGCAAGAGAGAGGGCTTAGCTAGCGCTGCCATCAGCAGAAGAATCTCCAAGCAATCAAAGGAGATTTTGCCACAGTTACACTTCTGGGAAGGAACTTTTAATGGGATAAAAATGACTGCCCAAAATGGAAGGGCAGTTGGAACTGACCTGTGCTCCAGATTCCCTGTCTGGGGGTGGTGAGAACCCCCTTGGCTTATGCCTTGGGGCGGGATTTGGTTGGTGTGGGAAAGCCCAGGCTCAGAAGCATGGGATGCCCTGCTGCAAAAACACAATATATAATAGGAAAAAAATTCTAAGCCAAAGTTTATATCATTTATAACAATGAGGAAGATGCACACCTAGAGGCAAAGTTAGTACAAATTAACAAAAAAAGCTAGTATAGCTACCCAGGAAAGTTATTCACTATGACATGCTTTAACACATGCTCTTATGCAAACTGTCGAAGACTTGATTTTCATAGATAAAATTGTTATTTCATATAACTACCCATTTACATTTGCAGAAAACACTTCTTCATAAGACTACAGAATTAATACATTTTACTGGGTCAAGTTAAATCTGGCGAAGGAAAATTAGTCCCACGGAAATGGTCTTTCACCTACAGAAATGAGAGTCTGTTCCACTAACACATCCAAGCAACATGACTGCTTTATGGGTCTGATGTTTGGGACCAACTTGCCAATAATTCTAAGTATTATCAAGAATCATTTAATCAAGTTCTCCAAAAGCATCAGAGGGCTGTTTTCACTGACTGGATAAACCATGGTTTATCATGTCGGGAGCTAACTTAGCCTCCTCCTTCTCATGCTACCTCTTTCGCCCCCTGGCATGGCGGAGAGGATGAGTTCAGAAGCTTTCTTTTCCAGTTTCAATGGACCATAGCTTGCCATGTTGTCCAAATTTGACAAACTGTGTTTAACCTTAACAGTGGTTTGTTTGATACAAGCCAACTTCAAGTTGTGGTTTGGATACCTGGTTAATTGAAATCAGAAGTGAAAGCTTCCAAACTCCTCCTCACAGCCTTGCCAGACGAGAAGGGGGGAACGCAAAAGCTTGAAGGAAATCTAGGCCCATTCCCGTCATTAGAAACAGTGGTTTATCATGACATCCAAATGTAGCCATTGCATTAAAGCAAAACACCAACAAAATCGGGTTGCTTCACTAAATCAGTAGCACTGGGAAACAGTTATAACCAGGTGGTTAACAATTTATGAGATAACAGAAGGGCTGCATTGTGCTTCAGAGAGATATAGATGACTTGTTATGCCCTTTTCAGTTCACCGAGAGTAACTTTTCCTTTGGCTCATTTTGAAGTGGTGTGTCAGTTGCACCCAGATCATGCTGTTTGGCAGGTTGTGGCAACCATATGCTCACAAAAATTATACATGTCTACATGTGGCTAGTTTGATACAAATAACATGTATTTGTTCATGCAAATGCTCAATTTGTGCACAGATTAATGGCATTGCACAAACTCTAACTATAACTATACTACAAATTATTTGAGTACCGTAAATCTTACTTATCAATACATAATTATCTAGTAGAGTCTATTATTGTATGTGATATGATGTATGTGATATGAAACTTCCAGGCAAATTAACACATGGGAAAGTACACATCTTTTACAGAAAGGCTTTCCTGCACTGCTAACATCTTGTGGAACTATTTGGGAGGAGGGGCAATATTATTCTAAACAATTTATTTAACTATGGGAGACAAACAATGGGAGATAAAGCATATCAAGGATTAGGAAGCATCCAGATAACAGTCTGAGGTAAGAGACAGGACTCTGCTGTGTATTTATTAAATGGCACTAAGAAAAGGTGTTTGCTCTGGAATACATCGCATGATCCCTAATGTGCTCTTAATAGGTCCTCCTGAATAACATTTGGCTGATGAAAATAAACTGTCAAAGTCAACAGACAGAAGAGTATCTTTTTAATCATTGTAAATGAATTCTTCATTAGCATTCCTGTCTAATCTTTTATTCTATTTTGCTGTTGCAGTATAGCTTTAAACATCCACTTTAATTGCTAGTAAAACACATTTTTGTTTGTTTAATTGCTACCTTTGGATGCAGGTCAACAGATTACAGGCAGCTGGTGTGGGGAATGATGCAGCACACAGAGGTAATGAGGTGTGGGACTTCAATACAATAGGGCAAGTCTGGCTGGGTAGTCTAAAAGGGAAAATTCTATTGACGGGCCAACATAGGAGAAACCCTCAGAAGCTGGACTCTGACAGGAAGTGGCATTTGCCCCCATGTTGTCTCTTTTACTGGAAAATTGCTACTAGAAACAATTAAGAAATCAACTTGGTCCATGCAGGCTGCAATCCTATACCCATTTACATGAAAGTAAGTCCCACTGAACTCAATAGGGCTTACTGCTGAGTAGAGACGTACAGGATAGCACAGACAGATCTGGTTTGTATGCCACAAAAACTCAGGGGGTGTGTTTTTTTAAACCGTGGATTGTTGTGAACAAAGTGGGAGTGAGTGAGTAAGAGTGCTGGTTCCTGCAGCCTGGTTGCTCCCGCGTCAAGTGGGAGGAACAAAACAACCCAAAGATGCTCTGTCCTTGGATTAAGTATGATGGGCAAACCAGGATTGCTTGGTGCTTGGGGAAGAGACTTCCCAGAGTTGTCACCTATGGTTAAATTATGGATTACAGCTCTGGGTCGTCTCTCCCGCAACAACCCAGAATTCCTGGTTCAGACATCACGCTAAACAACCTAGGGACAGAGTGTCCCTGGGATGCTTTGCCCCAGCAAAAATTATTGGGCAGTGGGAGACAGCATCCTCGCTTACTCCCGCTCGTTCACAACAACCCAGGGTTTTAAACAATGACAACCAAAGGGGCCCACTGAAATGAATGGGGCACTCTCTGCTTTGTGGAATGCCATGTGCACATCGGACTCCTGGGTTGTTTAGCTCCTCCCACATGCAGCAGGAGCAATCAGGTGGCAGGAACAAGCATGCTCCCTCTACTCATGAAAAAGCTCTGTTCCTAACAATGAAGCAAATTAAGCTCTAGTGGAGCATGAAGTGCGCATCAGGGATACTGTACGCACACACTGCAGCAGCCATGTGCACACTGGAGTTTCTGAATCTGGGCAAATAGGATTTTCCATTTGAGCTGGAATGCAGCAACTTATAGCCATGAAAACAGAATGTGACAGACAGACATCCTGCTAAGGGGCCTCAGATAAGTTTAACAAGCTAGCAGCACTTCTTAGGGCTGACTAGACACATCATGGGGTGGGGGCAGAAATCTGGATTGGGACCATCGTGCAGAGCGAGTAGCTGCTTAACCCTTTCCCCCTGTGCAGTTTTCCCAACAAAAATACCCTCCCCAAAAGTGACAATGCAACAGCTGGCATCTTCAGGGGCAAATAGAAACTGGGGGGTGGGCGGGATTTTCAGTGGAAAACTGAGGAGGGGGAACCCTCCCACACACACTGTTTCCTGAGTGAAAATGGTTACCATTGGTAAGTATTGCTGTAAAGAAGCCGATGTGGGTAAAATGGGTGAATTTAAGGGAGAGAAAAAACAATCTGTTACCACACCATTTACCATCCAGTACTTTCAGTCAGGATAGAAGTACGTAACTTCTGAAGAGTCCAGTTCAAGTACTTAGCGGGAGGGAACTGAAAGAGAATTAGTTGGACAGCTTTTCTGTTTTCTTTTTCAGCTAGAAGGTCAAACTTACTCAGTTGAATTAGACCGCGGCCTAAATCGTTTGCCTTTCACTTTTTTTCTGTTGCCTCCTATATTACCTGAAAAAGACCAAGGGATAAGATAGTGAAAAACGATTCCTCTGGAACCCAGGAAAGCAGCACTCCAGAAGGCATTAACACGGGGTTGGATTCCAGACTTAGTCAGGCTTAGAGAAGATCCACTGAAGTCAATGAGACAAGTGACTAATGTATGTCCTATTGAGTTCAATGGGCCTACTCTAAGTATGACTAAATTGGGATCCAGCCCATTTACTTTTCTTCTCCCTTTTTTTCTTCTCACTTCCCAACCCTCCCATAGCTCTCTACCTACCTAGAGATGCCAAGGACTGAACCTGAGACTTCCTGCTTGCAAACCATGTCTTCCACAACTGATCTACAGCCATGGTTCAGGGGCAGAGCACATGGTTTGCATGCAAAAGGTCCCAGGTTCAATCCCTGACATCTCCAGGTAGGGTTGGGAGGAAAAACCAGTCAGAAAGCTTCAAGAGCCACTGCCAGTCAGTGTAGATCAGTGTTCTCCAACCTTGGGTCCCCAGATGTTTTTGGCCTACAACTCCCAGCATGCCCCAGCCAGCAAGGTTGGAGAACACTGGTGTAGATAATTCAGAGATAGGTAGACCCATGGTCTGACTCAGCATAAAACAACTTCCCGAACATCACACAGTACACACCCTTTTTGGTGGTCTCTTTTCAACTTTCCTTCTTTCCCCCACCTAAAAATACTCACTCTTTCAAAATGGAGTTAGAGTAAGAAATTTAAGCTTGTCTGCATTTTGATTCATCATGACACAGCGGTGTACTAAAGTAATCCTAACCAGCGGAAGCTGACCTTACAGACTTAGGAATCTCTGTAGAAACAGTACAAGATGTGTTTTCACAGTTCAAGATGTGCGCTATAGCTCAAGAGTATACAACAATGGGCCAGTGCAGATATAACACTGGCTTTATGGCTTGGGAACACCAACTCCCTCCTCTTGTTGCCTTTTAACCACGCTTTAGCAAGCGTTACATCTGCACTGACACTAGCCAGCATTTGAAGCAGGTTTACAAAACTGAAATGGTTTTGCAAACCCTGATTGAAGGGAAGCATCAGCGTACATGTAACCATGTGCACACAATTTGCCTAAAACCACAGGAAAAGAAAACATGGGAAGGAGAATTCACTATTTGAAAGAGAAGAGAGACAGAGCCCGGGTTCCCAATTAGAAAACCATGGTTAACAGAACCAGTGTTATATCTGGACTAGCCCAACATGTGGATAAGGACACACAGTGTAACTTTGAACTCAGCTACAGCAATTGTTGTGTGATGATTGGCCTGGTCTATCTATCCTTGTACTCCACCCTAAATCTTTGACCATTCCACAAAATATCCTGTACCAGCAATCACATTTGCCACGTGGTGTGCACAGGCTTTCCCTCTTTTCACATTTCGTGAAGCTGGGTACCTACTGAGTGATATTTAAGTACAGGATAATGAAAGCAATCAGGTGGCACCAGAAGCCCAAAAGAAGGTGAGTAGAAATCCCAGGGGAAATAAGGGGGGAAATCAGGACAAGTATACCAAAATTGTAATATATGTATGCAGAATGGAAAGGCCCTAGAAGATTGAACATAGAAACATATCTTTGGCACTAGATGGGGAGATTGTGAATGGGACTACGTTTCCCACCTACCTTTTACATCTCTAATTAACCTTTTATATCTCATCTAAACTTTATATTATTGAAAATGTCTTATTTATTGTGATCACCACGTATACCTTGGGTTAGGGCTAGGCTGATGTGGGTGGGCGGCAAAATGTAGTGCTATTCTGGGAGAAAAGGTAGCAGTCCCCACAAGGCTGCCATTTTTATTTTATCTTTTTGTGGTGGCCATTATTTTCCTCCCAGAGTGCCCTGGACATGGTATTATTATGGGGCATTCTGGGAGGAAGTATGGTGGCCTACATTAAAGCCTGCCTATCATTTCCTCAGAATGTCCTGGAACATTATGCCCAGGGCATTCTGGGGGAGGCAGTGGTGGCCACCAGCTGGAAGCCATCGAGGTGAGCTCCACAGCTGCTGAGCGCAAGTTTGTCCATCTTCAAACTCAGAGACAAAAATTCCCCCCAAACACACAATCACTGAAATGACCCACTGAATGGAGCAGCAGGATTTCAGCTCAAAGTTCTTCACTGTAGTGTGTGTGTGTGGCAATGAAAGAGTTCAGGAAACAGGCTAATTATATATTATTCTATGCCAAGAGTGCTCTATGTTTCCTACAGGAGAATCAGGATAACATATGCAGCTTCCTTTCAATTCCTAGTCAAGTGTACCACTATGGATGCATTCATTAGTCATTTGCAAGAGAGTGAGAGTGTCGTTTAAGCTACAGTAATACCTTGGATTGCAAGTAACTTGGTTTGAGAGCGTTTTGCAAGACAAGCAAATTTTTAAATATTTATTTATTTTTACTTGATATACAAGCGACGTCTTGCAATACAAGTACTGTAATATGGCTTAAATTAAAAATCTCTGTACAAATTTTTTTTGGGGGGATTTCGTTTTGATATAAGAGTGTTTTGGATTACAAGCACGTTTCCGGAACGAATTATGCTCTCAGTCCAAGGCATGACTTCATATAATTAAAATTCCAGTCGGGTCCAATGCCAAAGACCATCAGCTCTGCATGGTGATGAAATTATTGTCCTAACCTTGCCATGAGTTACTCCTTGGTCTCCCATTTTGGCAGATGTCCGAAATGTTCTTTGCATCTTGGATTCTTTCACTCCATGAATGAGATAATCCGTTTGACCTAGAGTAAATAGCAAACCTTGCATGAGATTGTTGGCTTTTGCAACTTAAGCTTCCAATAATTCTATCATTCACTGACTAACATTTTAGGCTGGGATAACTTAAAGGTCTGTCTACAGCACCTGAAACGTCTGTGTAAATTAGCAGTCCACGTAGCTTTTTTTCATGATGGCTGGGGATGATGGAAATTGGGGTCCAACACATCTGGAGGACACTAGGATGAAGAAGGATGTGTCCACTTAGGGCACATTCATTCACTCCCCGCTGACTGGAACATTGTGTTTCCTACAATGCAGATATTCTAATCTAGGCCTTTATAGTAACATTAGTCTTTGTGGTCTGTCTCGCTACTTGTCAAGAGGTTACACGAGGAAGTGTCAAACTATTGGGTAGGATCATGAAAACAAATGGCAGTTGAGAGGTTTCACCACTCTACTTTGAGGTGAAAATATATGGGTCAACCACAGGTGCCTTTACAACTAGCTCTGGAGAGAGGTGCAGACAGGTGGCAGACCATCATCTGGGAACAAAAGAAGGAAACAAGTTTCTTATACATCTGGCAGAGGTGCAACCCAGTCCTTCTCCTTTTCCTCATGTGTTTCCCCAGAAGGAAACTGGGTGGAAAGACAGGATTTTGCCAGGGAGAACAGGGCTTTTTTTTTTCTTCTGCCAGGTTGAGTTCTCTCTTCCTACCTTCATTTCCCCAGAGGAAAACGGAGCCAGAAGTGGCTGTGGCAGGTGCTGACTTTCTAATACAAGAAGCACTGGAACTCAAACCTGCCTAGGAACCTCATCCTCTGAATTGGCTTGTGGAAATCAGGAGTTTGCGATATATCTGATTCCATCTATACAACCACTTGATGGATTGTTAATAACCATCCTTTATACCTTAGAACAGCATTCTCCAACCCAGCACCTTCCAGATATATTGGATGGTAGCTCCTAGCATCCCCAGATAGTAGGGCACTGACCCCCCTGGTTGGAGAAGATGGGAGTTGTAGTCAGGCACATCTGGAGGGCTCCAGGTTGGGGAAGGTTGTCTTAGTCTGCTTCTTTGTTTTTCTCTAGACTATATAAGGTGTAAAGGACCACATCCAACAGACCTTGTTTTTCTAACCATTATTTCAGCGGTTGTTACCTGAAGCTTTTTGTGAAGGCAATTTACCTGTCTGAAGCTAAGCATCCATATTATATAAGCACCCACAGGCCATATTTAAACAAAAGTACGTTACCGGTAAGTGACAGCAGTGTGAGATACTGTGTGTTTTCTAGTGTAGACAGACCTTAAGAATTTTATAACATTATACAGTAAGGAACAAACAAGTGACTGAAATGAGGAATCAATGGAAACATGGGGAGGGGAGAAAAAATACAGCACATGAAATTTAAGCAATACCCATTTTAAAAGTCAAACAACGGCTTCATAGGAGGAATGAAAATTTGCTCCACCATGCAGATATAAAACCTATATAAAATAAAACCTTGGGAAACTAATTTTCCAAGGATTCTGTTAGATTTAGCTATTTGAGAAGATCGGGAGCAGATGAATCTGCATCATTTGAAGATGATTCTCAGAAAACCAACATTTTAATTCTTCCACAAACATAAACCTTAATCGTCAAGAAGCTCAGTAGTGACTCAAAGCTATTTCTCAAAAAAACATCTGTCGGAAACTCACCAAGGTAGAGAAACCCTCAGTATTAATCAGACACCTGTATCAGCATTATATATGCACCATTTAACTACTAGCTATTACACTCAAATGGACAAAGTTCTCTTCCTCTTTTTCTCTTTCAGTTTCTCTTTTGAAAAACCACCAGTACAGTGAATGATCTGAATGATCTTTTAAAAAAAAATTATAATACTAATAATTGAGGCTTGTAAATTGGGTAATTGAGGTCTGTCCATTATTAGTATTATTACATGGTAGTTCTTGTAAAGCATTTTAAAATGCTGGTTAAAAAGAAATTTGATAATTAAAATCTCACGGCTTAAAACAAAGAGGAAGCTACAGATCAAAGTGGCCTTGTTAACTGTTCATGAACTATTAAATGAACTGAGATGAGCTCGTCGTTTTAAAATGGTGTATATGCCTTCTTTTAGCAAGTGGAGTGATGGACAGCCCAGTGCCTCGAATCATGCACAAAGCTCCAGATCTATAATAGAACTTCATGTGCCCAGAGCATTTCCTTGTCATAGGTGAGGTAAGAAATCCTTGCTCACTTGGAGCTTTGGATATTGCTGCAGGAGGTAAGGGACTGGGTATTAAATTTAGCAGGATCAAGGAGCCGACAATGTTTCTATGGCCTGATCCATAATGTAATCTCTCACCTCCAATGGGCAGCTAGTTATAATAGAACCATGTAAAAGCACAATTCCATGGGGAGCCATTTATTGAAATAGCTTCCCGTGAAGTTCAACCTTGCTGTCACAACCTTAGCCAAAGTGTATGGGAAGTCACAAAGAGTAGCTTCCCACTTTGTGCAGCACCTATGTGTGGAGATTAGATATAGATATAGATATACACAGACATAGATATATATCATATATCCACCCACAGGGGGTGCTGTCTACATAAATTAGGCCTTCATTGGTCAGTAAAGAGAGAGAAATGCAAGCTGGAAATACCAGATAAGGTGAGTTATTAAAAACAAAAAAGCAGAGCAAACTGATGATAAAATACAGCACTTATGTTCTAACATTTCTATTAATCCATTAACTTCATAACTGTTAATGAAAGTACAACATCCTCCTTCTTTGATTACTTGATCATAATATAACATTTAATATAATATAATACATATCATTTAATATAAAATTTATGGCAATTTGGGTAGTGATGGGGGGGGTTCTTACAGCTTTTTGATAGAATCACAGAGTTGGAAAGGACCTTGGAAGTCATTTTAGTCCAACTTCCTGCTCAGCGCAAGATTTACAGTGCAGGATGCAACTACAGCTGCAGCATCCCTGACAGATGGCTGCCCACCCTATGCTTAAATATTTCCAGCAAAGGTTTTGTTTGATTCTGAAGTTTCATTGGATTATGCAGCACACTTTATAAGCGGCAAATTAAAGTACTTCCAAGCAGAATGAAGTGAGTATCAGAATTGGGGCTGCAATTGATCAATGGGGAAACACAGATAAGGTTGAGCTGCAAATCCTAGATAATTATGAGTTGTTCCCATCTGACTCTTAGTCGACAGAAAGTATACCCTTTCAATCAGGCTGAGAATTTTAGACTCCTAGAGATGGAAGGGACTTCCAAACCACAATAGAAGATCAGTAATCAAAGACTGAGGGAAGTCACTTTTTAACACAATCCACAAAAGGAAGGAAGGAAGTAATCAAACCTGCTGCAAAACAATGAAAGGTTCTGACTAATGGAATAATGTGTGATGGAACAGGTAGAAATCTGAAAATGCGACAGAAAAGCAGACCTCTTCTTAGAACTAGATGCAGAGTTTGTGCTGACTCCCGGAGGCATGTCGCTATAAAAGGAGTCGGCCTCACCAGGCTTTTTAACATAATCTCCCTGAGGAATTTGTCTAAAGCATAATGAACATTTTCAAGTCAGAAACAAAACAAAAAGAAACATGCATATACTGAATATATAAATACACACATTTTATATACATATATAGAGAGAGAGCACAGGAAAAAGAATGAGAGAGGAGACTGAGATATTTTCTCACAAAAGTATGTAAATAAGAGTCTCAAGACTACAAAAGAAAATAGGTTTGGGGCACAATCCTATGCATGCTGGCTGGGGAATGCTGTGCGTGGTAGGACTTTTTTCTGTCTGAACATGCAAAGGGTTGCACCCTTGCATTCTGTAATATGGAAATGCAGTCTCCGAGATACTTAAATGTCTAATTAAGACAGTGTTCCCCAACCTTGGGTCCCCAGATGTTTTTGGCCTACAACTCCCAGCATGCCCCAGCCAGCATAGCTGGCTGGGGCATGCTGGGAGTTGTAGGCCAAAAACATCTGGGGACCCAAGGTTGGGGAACACTGAATTAAGATATACGGTACATCCAATCCTACTGAACCAATTTAGCCTAAAGGAAACAACTTCAAGAAATTTAATCTAGAACCCCTTAGTGGAGAGGGTAAAGTTCAATTATAGGTACTGAATCCTGTTGAGTCCACACTTTTCCCTATTTCCACCCTATTCACACATCTCCCCCACCCCCAACACATGCAATCCTTCCTTTCATCTGTCTCCTGATTGGTTGGAGGAAATGGTAAAGAAGGCCTTCGGAATTAATAGGGAGGAATTGGACAGGCCCCTATCATGTCCTGCTGCAACCTGCTAAAGTTAAAGGGATTTCCCTGCATCTGCCTTGTAATCACAAAGGGCTTTGCCTGCCACCTTCCCTCCAAATCAGCAAAACAGCCAACCAAGAGACACCTTGCTCTCTTTTCTTTCTTACTTTTTTGTGAGAAATGCATCAAGGAAAGCTCTTTCTAAGCTACAGAAGCCAGAACAGTGTGTGTGTGTGTGTGTGTGTGTGTGTGTGTTTCAAAGCCATTTAGATTTATATAAAGGAAAAAAAATGGATCCAGATTTTTGGCAATAAGATTGGGCAGTATCCAATGCGACACTGCTGGTAATATAAATTACACCGACAGCGCTTGCTGACATGGCGGGTTTCCCTGGAAAACCCATCACTCCAGCAAGCACTATTGGTGTTGTGCTTGAGGTCATTTATGCTAATGCAACAGAATTTACATTAGCAGTAGTGTCACATTCGATACTGCCCATTAATTTGAATCTTGTGGGAAAACAATTCCTCATCACCATCATTATTATTACTTATTATTATTTTACTATAAAATTTAAGGGTAGAAAGTCTCTTTAATTACATGTACTTGACTTTACATTGCCATCAAAGTACGCTTATATGGTGTTATCTCAGAAAGAGGTGACGCTGTCTTTTATTTAATTTGGGTCATAAATAGTGGCCAAGGGAATTTGCTTTTGAGGCATTGTCTTGAAGGACAATAGCTTTAATGACAAATTTTAGGCTAAACTGAAAGTTCTTTTTGAAACTCCGTTAGCTTGAAAGTGGAAGCTGGGGGTGGGACAGGGTTTTCATAAAGCCACCTTGCAACCTGCCAACTTACCTTTTTGCTGTCACCTGTCCTATAGTCCTACTGGCAGCAGTGATCACACTACTAGCTCCTGCTTGGTGTCAGACACACACACACACACACACACACACACGCATTGTCCTCACTCTGATTTGGCTTCAGAAGTCATCACATGGCATCATCACAAAGACAATTCTGACTGAGGCCATTGGGCAATATCCAGTGCGGCCACTCCACCTCCGCTGATTCCATTGCATTCACGGGAGCAACCACTTGCACAACGGGGCTTTTATGCTTCTAAAAATAACCCCAGAAACAAGCGGGAACACTCATTTCCAGATTGGGACAGGTCAGTGGAGCTCCCTTCTGCAAGCTCTGCTGACCTGTCCCGTCCCAGAACTAGCATTTCTGCTCGTTTGGGGTTATTTTTAGAAGTAGAAAAGCCCCGTTGTGCAAGCAGTCTCTCCCACGAACACACAGGCACAATAGGATACTACCCAATCCTTCTCATCCTCACTCTAGCACCTTCAAAGATAAAATAAAATCTTGTGGGCTAAAAAAAATTGTGCTCAGCAGCAACTGGGAGTGGGATCATACATAGCTATTTGAATGCCTCCCGCTGAATGTCAACAAAATCCAGAATCTGAATAAAAATGGCAGTCAGACAAGTTGATAATGGAAGTTATTAGAATCCAGGTAATTTGAAAATGCCTGGGCAAGCCATTTTATGTAATAAAGACAACTTAGCTGGATCTGAGGATACAGTTCAATGTGGTGACTGTTAAAAAAATCAAGCTATAACAGAAAATATGACTTTAGAGGTTATAATAAGATAGGAGTCCAGCCCTTAGGAGTAGAATACACGAACACTACAAAAAGAGGAGCCATTTAAACTGGATTAATTGGAGGCCGCAGCTCCATGTTGCACAAAGAACATCTGACTGAGGTGAATAGGGAAGTCTGATCAGTATACTCCAGTTCATACTATTGCCTGTAAATATGTATATCCCCAGGTAAATAATAAACAGGGATCACCGTTTCACACATTCTGAGACAACGTGGCCACACTGCTTTTTCACATACCTCTGTCTTCGATAGTTTCTTACAAGAGGAGGGAAGAGAGATAAAGAGCGAGTTACCACTTTGTATTTGCTTTCACTCCATTCAGTGTTATAAAACAAAGGGTTGGATCCTATGCATGGTGTGGAGAAAGTGGATAGGGAGACATTTTTCTCCTTCTTCTCATAATGCTAGAACCCAGGGTCATCCCAGGAAGCTGAAGGATGAGAGATTCAGGGCAGATAAACAGAAGTACTTCTTCACACAGCGCATAGCTAAAATATGGAATTCACTTCCACAAGATGTAGTAATGGCCACCAATTCGGATGGCTTTAAAAGAGGATTGGACAAATTCATGGAGGAGAAGGCTATCAATGGCTACTAGTCCCAATGGCTAGATTCTACCTCCAGTATCACAGGCAGTATGCCTATGCACACCAGTTTCTGGGGAACATGGGTGGGAGGGTGCTGTTGCACTCATGCCCTGCTTGTGGGTTTCCCACGGGCAGCTGGTTGGCCACTGTGTGAATAGAATGCCGGACTAGACAGACCTTGGTCTGATTCAGTATGGCTCTTCTTATGTTTTTATAAGCTACAAGCAGATTTCTACTCACAGAATGAGGTGCTCCTATATCTTCCTTCCCATGGCAGCACCTTGTCCCCAACCCCCACCAAAAGTTGCTCCAGAGGCTCACAGGACCCTCATTTTCGATGAACCAGACAGACTCGACGCTGTCCTGCCTGGTGGTTCCATTTGGCTATCACAGATAACAGCTGTTGATAAGACCTATCTTCCATACATCTGCCTAATCCCCCTTGCTAAACCCATCATAACAGTGGTCACTAATGCATCCAGTGGCAGCAAATTCTGTGTACGTTAATTACGGATTGTGTGAACAAGTGCTTTTTCTTATTATTTGGCTCTCCTGAATTTTCTGGAAATCAATTTCACTGGGTGAAACCAAGTTCTAAGTGCTATGAGAGAGGAAGAAAAGGTTTTCTCTATATTTTTTCCACATCATTCATAATACAGTATATATTTAGTATATGTATATAGTATATGTATATACATTCATAATATAGTGTGTGTGTGTGTGTGTGTGTGTGTGTGTGTATACACACACACACACACATACACACACTATACCATACCATACCATACCATAACTTATTTTATGTGCAGTGTTTCAGACTTGGGATCCTAAAACACGCTTAGCTGGAGGTGTCTGATTTTAAGGAGACATACTTTCAGTATGCTTAGGATCACTGCATGAATTCAATAGCCTTTTTTATCTAAATCTGCAGTAACTTTTTTCTCCAATGGATCTCTCTAGGGATAGGCAACTGGGTGCCCTCTAGAAGTTTTGGACTACAACTCTCATAATCCTTCAGCATTGGCCATGCTGGCTGAGCCTTATGGGAATTATAGTCAAAAACATCTGGAGGGCATCAGGTTGCCTACCCAACTATAGACAAAACTAAATACAGGTGTGAAACAAATACTTAAAGAAATCCAACACACACACACACACACACACACACACACACACTGCACTGGAGCATATTACCAAGTTATACTTGAAGCAACTGACTAGACCAGCCTCCCCCAACCTGGTCCCCTCCAGATGTGTTGGACTGAAACTTCCATAATTCCCAGTTAGCATGGCCATGCTGTTTGGGGATCATGGGAATTGCAGTCCAACACATCTGGAGGGCACCAGGGTAAAGAAGGCTGAACTAGACTGTCATCACTAAAAATGTCATTTTTATGACAAGTTGACATTAGTGTAAAGCATCTGAGCGCAGCAAGTCTAACCAGATAACTATTTGCAGAGAGGAGAACCGGAAGCATGTCATAAGCTGCCTTGGGCACCATTCCCTTGATAGAAAGGCAGGGTGTAATCAAATAAATCAATAAAATAAAAGGGGTAAAAAAAAGTGAATGATCACATTTACTGCTCCCACTTCATGCCTTTTGATCAGTGAAACCAAGTGTAATATTCTCTTTCACCAACTTTGTTCAATAACTCATACTGCCAGAAGTTAGAAGTACTGTAGTCCATACCTTAAGTTTATGAAATATATATATATGAATATATAAATTACTTACTTGTAACCCCATGCAGTTATGCCCAAAATTAGAGCCAATACTAAAATGGTACCAGCAATAGCACCTATAATAATATTTGTGCTAGTGACACCTAGATAAAAAAAGAAAAGAGAAAAAAGAATCTGACTATATTCTCGTTGGGGTGGGGAACACATAAAATTACAAAACTTCTGTTTTCTAAATCTGTATTGCTTAATGTTTAGAGATGTAGAACTCTGAAATGATCTCTCTGGGGACACACAGTAGCAAAGAAACACACAGAATTCAAGACCACGAGGACCAAACTAGATGTGATTGTTTTTTTGTTCAGTAAATACCAGCACTATGTACATGTTTGTATATGTGTGTGCATGTGTCACTATCTGGATCAGGACCACAGCACGAAGGAAGAAGGGATTTTTAACCCTTTGCCCTCCCCATAGTCCTGATTTGGATGCTAAGTGAAGGATCAATGCACTTGCTTTGGACTCCAGTCACAAATAAATCTATGAACATTTCATTAAAAATATATTATTGCAAGACACAGGACTCACCTGAGTTGTGCAAACCTTCATCAATCCTTGGTTCTGCAAGGCGTTTGCCACAGTCTGCACCCGTCCATAGCTCCTCACAGACACACTGTATTTCATGACTGCAAACCTACATAACATTTAATCCAAAGTTTTAAAAAACAAGCAAAAGAAAACTCCACCAATAACCAATGCATATTCCCCACAAATCAGAACATGATATTTTGCTCATATAAGATTAGGATATTGTTCTCCAGTGTTCTATATATAGTTTGATTACTTAAGCTCCCTTCCTTTTATAAGATATATATATATATATATATATATTTGCCTTTCTAAGTAGGGATGAATGTTACCTGAGTATGAAAGCTTATGAAACCTCCTGAAACAATGTTATGTGGACATAAAACATGTTTAAAAGTCCCAGAGGAAAAAAGGTCCAAGGGGCTGCAGGTTGCCTCTCTTGGTCTACAGCAAGGGATGCGAGACACAAGGATCATCATGCTGCTTTACTAATCCCTATAAAGCAGGGGTGGGCAACCTGCGGCCCTCTGACCAATTTCCTGCGACCCCTCAGCCCTGTTTCAAAAGACCTCTCCATGCAATCAGTTCAGACCTCTGGCAAGAGTGATCTACCCTTTCCTGGCAGCCCACTGGGTAGGAAGGAAGAGTGAGATAAGGGGGTGGCAGAAAGAGTAAAAAGGGATGACCCACCCACTTTTGGCTCCTGCCCGGCCCACTGCTGGCTTTGGCCCCACCCACTGCTCACATGCGACTCCCGACAGATTATACACGAGAGGATGCGGCCCTTGACAGAACAGAGGTTGCCCACGCCTGCTATAAAGAAATGATCTGTTAGGGTCAGGAAGGAGTTCAAGTTCCCAACCATACACTCACACATGCAACTGCCTACACCTTCATTGGGAAGCTCTACTTCCATTTTAAAGCAGATAACAGATGACTCTCAGAACCACATAGATGGTTCTGAAACTTGCATATGAGCATTCCTGGCCAGCAGGGGAAAGGGAGCATAATCTATGCAGGAATCCCTGCGCAACGTTAATGCAGAAAGGATTCCAGAGTTGTGCCAGCACAATGGGGCTGTTCCCGTAACCTTGAAGAGGTAGTGCCTTAACTGAAGCCTCTGGTTTAAGTCTGCTTCAATTCTTTGCAGGCTCAGGTGGAACTTGAACCAAGGGGGAAGTTCTGGAAATGCAAAGGGATGCATAAACAGAACTGTCCCCTTCATTCAAGAGAATGGAACAGCCACATATCCATGAGCGCCGTTGTGCACTGGACTGCACAAGCTGCTCTGGATTACGTCTACTTTTTATTGACAATCAATTAAAAACCCAGCTGATCAACAGCTGTATAATACAATAGAAGAGGACAAAAGACCAATACATAAACAAATGGCACACATGAATAGTGAGACTGACAAATCGACAGCCTAGCACACCAACATACAGGGTCTAGTAGTGATGGCCAGGTTCAGATATTTCGCTACTTGCTTCATAATTAGTTGGTTTGGGCCAAGAAGTAATATAGTCATAAGAGACTCCGTTGAGTGACCAGGAAACGTTTGCATTATGGGAAATATCAAATCTTTCCTCTCTCCTTGGTAGAAGCTACATTGGAATAATACATGTAAGATGAACTCGTATCTCCATGTTGTTGCACGGACAACATCTGGTGTTCCTAGGAGTTCTGCCATATCTACCCTCCAGTACACTGGAGGGGAGGGCGTTGAACCTTGCTAACGAAAAGGCCCTCCTATATTTGGGGATAGTTAGCCACTCCAAGTAAGGCATTCTTTTACTTGGAGGGTATCTCAAAAGGCCCCATGACTGGGGAGAGCACAGACCTCCAGGTGCACTTACCAGCTCTTGGTTATCTATATCTGTTAATCTCCATTTGACTATAAATTTGGCACTATCTAAATCCATAGAGAAAAGATAAGAGGGGGCAAGACTCTGGATTAAGTCAGAAGATGAAGTTCCAGTGTTTTAAAGTAGGACAGTCCTGTTCTTGGGAAGCATCCTGATGCCAGGTGAGACTATTGGTCCATCTAGGCTGGTATTATCTATTCCAACCAGCAGCAGCTTTCCAGGGCAGAGGCCTTTCCCCTCATGTGCTTTTAAGGTGTTGCAGATTCACAGCTATATCCAGTGACAGTGCTACTGAGAGTAAACCCATTGAAATCAATGGGATTTAAGTTAGACTAACACAGGATACAACCTTGAACCTTCTGCATGCACAGCATCCTCTGTGCCACTGAGCTATGCCCCGCTTGAACGAATGCACACGATCCAGTTCTCTCCTGCCGGTTTTACAATTTTATTTTTTATTTTTTACAATAATACCATTTCTTCTTTTAAATATTCAAAAAAAGGAATAAAAATGTCATTGCCCCCCCCTTCCCACCCCACCACCCCCACATACCCCATTTCCTGAACAAATGTTTCCTTCTGTACTTCCTGGGCAGGAACTGAAGTTAAAGGAATCCACAGAAAGGCATCTGTGTTCCCAGCATATCTTCTCATGACCACAAGGTGTCCCATCTTCTACATAGCCGAGGTCTGCGTCTTCCTCTAGCTTGACATGAGCACCACTGCAAAAGGAGAAACAAGAAAGGCTTTGTCAAAGTACATTCATCACATTAAAATCACATTTAAGAAACCCGCTGTCAAAATGCAAAATAATAAGTAACACATTTGCATATGCAAATATATGTACCAGGGGAGGTGTGATTAGCCCCCACTGGAAATATTTTAAAATGTATGTTAAAGACCTTTTTTAAAATGTATGCTAAAGATATTTTTATTTACAAAAGCATTTGGCTCCTGACTTGTTGGTTTTGGTGTTTTAGGTTAGATTATTATTGTTGTATTTTAAATTGTTTTATTGTGATAGTGGGATTTTATTGTTGTTTACTGGTATTCATTTTATTAATATTGTAAGCCGCTCTGCACTCCTTTTGGAAGGAGGGCAGCATATAAGAATGTTAAATAAATCTATCTCACAGCCAAGAAAAGCAGCATTTTTCTCACAGTTAATATGCAAACCACAAAAACATCTGACCAAAGTGTTCAGCTACCTAGGATTTCTGTAGTGTATTTTATCCTTCATAACAAACAAAACCAAAACAAAACAAGAGTGTCCCCTTGATGATAGTAACTACTCTGCATTCATATGGTGATGAACGTGCAAAGTAGTGCCATCTCTGACTACAATCCTGCATAGAGTTTGGCACCCTGCAGTCCACCGATTCAGTGGGATGCACCACTGCTAGCGGAACAACTGGTGCAAGCAACACTTAACCTAACAAAATCTATTCGCACAAGTGGAATAGAAGCACTGGAATTGGTGCTTGTGCAAGGATGAAAATGGGGTTTCCGCAAGCAGTAGAAGCTTTGTGTTAGCAAAATGGCACTACCGGACACAACCCTGTTTTAGATTGTGTCCTCCTTTTTTATGTTTTGACTGATTACCTGCAAATGTAGGACTTGTCCAAATTTTGGAGAGAAGTTGACGTGATTTCACCATCCAGCTCTCCAAGCCTTGGGATGTTAGAGACTATATTGGAGCACAGAAGGTATCCACAAAGAACATCCCTGGAAGGAAAGTTTAAACAAGTCATTAGGGTTCTCCTTTGTTCGTTCTCAAACAGTCCAAGAGAAACAGGTTATGTTGACTGAAAGAAAGCAATGGTTAAGTTATCCCCAGTCTACACAGAGCAACAGTTCACAAAATGGAATAATGCTTGCTACCCTCAGAAATACTCAAATGCTTTTGGAAAAAGAAGGTGCTTGAGGAAAATCCTACAATGACAGTATCCCTTCCTCCCACTTAATCTACAGTCCCCACCTGCAGCCCTCTGGTGTGCTAATTCTCTTCTGCATTGGTCCTACAGGAGAGCAGAAGTGAATCTCAGCTCAGCGCTCAACTCCGGGGAGATTCAGACAGTGGCCTTTTCACCATGTGGTACAGTCACCTTGTCGTTATGATGGATATGGGAACCTAAGCTTGTGAATGAGTTCATCACCTGACTGGCAACCTTACCATGATGTGACAAGCAAGCCTACTGTCCCTGTATGATGCTGGGATGGCCAGACGCCTGATTCGGGTGTGTCCTGACAGACCTGGCAACAGGGAGTAGATGCAGGTTTTCCTGCCTCAGGTTGAGCTCTGCTTATCCCCATCGTCGCTGCTCTGGACTGAACTCCACTTGCTCCTTCCACAGGTCACTTGCTGAAGGGCATCATGGGGCTTGTAGTCATGGCCCATATTCCAGTAGCAAATGATGTACGGGGCAGTATCATTTGCTGCAGAAGGGAGGCTACACGGGGCCTTTCCTGGCTCACTCTCCGGCCTTCCTACTCCCTCACAATGCAAGGAATTTCCCCAATGCAAGGAATTTCATTCTGAGGAAAGGGGTGGAGAGGCTGGCAGAGAGGAAGGGGCAGTGGATGAGGTGGTGTGCGACCCCACCTTATCATTGATCAAGTTGAGGGGGCAGTGTTGCATATTTAGCCCCCCCCATTTTGAATATTCACCCTTCCCAGCAAGAAGAGGGAGGAGACGGTTATAGGACTGATATAAGGTCCAGTGCTGTACATAGCTCTGCTCTAGGAAGGGGTGGTCACATTAAAATTCACATCAAGGCCAGCCAAAGCACTGTGAAGCTGATGACTGCTACAAACTGGTTCCCCCTGAGCCCAGTATGGAGGAGAAGGTTGTACAGCTGGCCAACATGAAGTGAGTAAACCTCTACATTGGGGGTCATCATTAAAATCATGTACATAAGTATGCACCCTGAAAAGGTCAGGTTCTACCATGTGGTCTGTTGAACCGTGGGTTATCGTGTTGTCTGAACCCAGCCACACTAACAAACCAAGGCTTGTTAACCAGGAACAACCCATTAAGAGAACCCATGGTTTGTTGTTGGGTTGTGAACTGTGGGTTGTTCACAATGGTTTGTTATCTTGGCTGGGTTCAGACAATACAATAACTCACGTTTCAACAACAATCCATGGTTTATTTATTTATTTATTATATTTATACCCCGCCTTTTTTCCTGCAAGGAACCCAAGGCGGCTTACATAATCCTCATCTTCCTCTCCATTTTTAACTTCCCCCCCACGCTCCTGGGGGGGGAGTTTGCGCGGGAGGGGGAAGGGAGGATGAGATAGAGATGAGGTGATTTCACCTCCCTATCAGGGCCCGGGGCAAATTGCTTGTCCCTTCGGGATTGGCTCAGAGGGTGGGGCACTGAGGCTATATTTAGGCACAGGTGACCCCACCCAAAGCCTCTTTTGTTTGCAGCTCCCTCCCTCCACACCCGTTGAAGCAGTGTGAGCTCCTCTGGTCGCCTTTTACGGGGCCGAGTAGGAATTTTGGTTCATTGTCCTAAGTGTGCGTGTTTTGCCTACTCCATACTGTGGATCCGGGTGGTGGTTTTCTTGTTTTGGGTTACCAGTTGAATTTGGTCACATTGGTTTTAGGTTAGGCGGTAAGTGCGGTGAATAGGTAGCTGGGGGTTAGGGTTTCGGTGTGCATCCCATGGCACCTTTGAAGGTGATTGGCAAGAACCCGGGCCTCACCAATGTCGATGCCCTGTGGCTCCATTGCTGGGAGTTCGGGGAGCCTTTGGGGTCTGCACTGGACACCCTCCTCGGTTGTCAGGCAGCGCTGGGGGCGGTGGCTCAGGGTAGATCCCCCAGCACTTCGTGTGTAGAATTCGAGAGTGGCGAGTCACCACGCCACCCTCGAGTTTGGGATGTTTTCGCCCTGATGCGCTCCACTGGCCTATTGGCCGGCCTTAGTTAATCCCGCACTTCTCCCTTCGCAGAACTTCGATTCAATAAATGTGGCCCTGTTTTCAAACCATTATTGTTGTCTCATCTCTTCATTTCCCCCTATACCAGCGCAATATCATCACAACAACCCTGTGAGGTAGGTTAGGCTGAGAGTCAGTGACTGGCCCAAAGTCACCCAGTGAGTTTCATGGTTGAGCGGGGACTAGAACCTGGATCTCCCGAGTCCCAGTCCAACACACTAACCACTATGCCACACTGGTTCAACGACAGCCCACACTCAACCCTTGAGTGTAGGTTATTGTGTTGTGTGAACCCAGTCTCAGTGTCAAAAGTCAGCTCACAGCAAAAACACCGGTCATCTAATTCTATGCATATGCCCTTAGGGTAAGGGAGGTCACTAATGCGGGAGGTGGACTAAGATGTAGCTGGATATTGTGGTGGGGATGAGATTAAGGGTTGCACAGCTCTGCATGCAGATTTGGGAGCTGAGCATGCATGTTAGATTTGGCTATTTGCAAAGGGATGTACATGGCCAGTGTGGTGTAGTGGTGAGAGTGTTTGACTGGGACTCGGGAGATCCGGGTTCTAGTCCCTGCTCGGCCATGAAACTCACTGGGTGACTTTGGGCCAGTCACTGACTCTCCTACCTAACCTACCTCACAGGGTTGTTGTGAGGATAAAATGGAGAAGAGGAGGATTATGTAAGCCGCCTTGGGTTCCTTGCAGGAAAAAAGGCGGGGTATAAATATAAAAAATAAATAAATAAAAATAAATGGCCCATAATATTTGAGAACCACGAGCCTAAAAAAAATTAAAAATAAAGGTGCTATCTAAACAGAATGGTTTAACTTACTCATTCTTGCACTGTATCCAAGTATCTTTCCCTCTGCCACAGTTACCTTTCTCAGTTCCTTCTATATTTAGCCTCTCGTAGCAGTATTTATCAGCACTGGTCACTTCTATGAAAAAAAAAACATACCCAAAAACAGAAGCAAATTTCTTTAGACGACGATGTGTGCATTTGATTCAGAAGACCAGCAAATATAAATTAAAGATTAAAACTAGATTAAAACCACAAATTATATTCTCCAACACTTTAAAAATGAAATTTAAGAACACCACAGAGGATTTTAAGAAGAATAAGATCCTGTCTGAAGGCTCACAACTTAGATATGGATGAGATGCATTGGGAATGGGAACATGAATGGGAAACTGGGATATGTAACGGCAGTGTACATTTAGGTAGAGTAGAATTTTTAGATCACTTTGCCTTCGTGAAAGTGGGCAGTCATAGTTGTAAGCTGGCGATTGCTAACAGTTAAATGCTATGAAGAATCTCCATCTCACTGCCTCGTCCAGATGATGATCGTACTAATTATGGTGTCGGTCTCCATAAGGAATTCCACCCCACTCCAACCCCATCCCTGCCAGCTTTGCGTGGTTTTTTTTTATGGCTCCTAAAGACTAAAAAAAGCACATGAGCTGGCATGCATGCATTCATTTATTTATTACATTTCTATACCACCCAATAGCCAAAGCTCTCTGGGGAGTTGACAAAACAAAACTTAAAGCCATAAAATACAATAACAGAGTTAAAACACAATATAAACATCTTAAGTTTATAACAGAGTAAAACCAAAGTAAAAACCAGGGTAAACTACAGCAGTGGTGCAAATACTTAAAAACGCACTAACACAATTTTTAAAACTGAAGGACTAAAAAGCCTGGGAAAATAAAAAGGTCTTCACTTGGTGCTGAAAAGACCACAACATAGGTGCCTGGTGAGCCTCTCTAGGGAGGGCATTCCACAACCGAGGTGCCACCACTGAAAAGGCCCTCTCCTCAGTAGCTACCCATCCCACTTCATTTGGTGGGGGCAGCAAGAGGAGGGCCTCTGAAGATAATCTTAGGGTCTGGGCAGGTATATATGGGAGGAGCCAAGACACCCTCCCAACATTAACCAGAACGGTAGCAGAAAATTATACTGACAACCAGGTGCACAATGTGGATAACATTCTTTCCCGCCACACCACTTTTTTTAAAGTGGGACTTGCAACAAAATGTTGCAGTATATCCTCCCTCCTAAAAAGTGGTGCTCATGTTCAGGGTTCCAGCCAGCCACTGTCTCCAAGCAGGATATGCCCCTCTTTTCTGCTTCCTCGTGTTCCATTTATCGTTTCTGTGACTCTACATTCTGTAGCTCAGTCCTCAATTAGGCTGTTGGTTTTTTTAAAAATTATTTGGATTTTTTAAAAAAGACTTTTTTGTACTTCGGCAAACCTTGAAGTTCCCACACACATGCTTATAACTCCCTCTTGTTTCCTAGTGACCCTATTTTGGTTACAGTCTGCTGACATTCACCACCTGAATTCACTATTCGAAGATGTGATGGTGTGATGCAGGTTCATCATGGCACATTCTACTGCATATGGTCTAGCTAGATGCTATCTGTTTAGTCTGTTTCCAAGCCCAATTCAAAGTGCTTATAGTTTAGGATCAGGACACTTGAAGGACTCCATATATGCTTACCTGTACATTAAGATCTTCAGCAGAGGGCCTTCTGCAGGTGCCCCCAGCGTCTGAAGTAAGTGGTCATCAGGGAGAGGGCCTTCTCAGCAGTGGCTCCCCAGCTGTGAAATGCCCTTCCTAGAAAGGTCCATCTTGCACTTACTGACCCAGTTCACAAGATCGACAGGCAATCAGCAAGGCATGGTGGTTTGTTAACTATGCTATGCAGGCTGGTCACATGCTGGGGGGATTTGCATAATTACCCTCGGCAGTGCAGCTTGTTGTGCTGTGCAAACCCTGCCAGGGTGGCTTGTTGCCATGGGTAACAAGCCACCCAGAACCCTACAACAGCCCATGGGTTCTGGGTGGCTTGTTACCCACAGCAACAAGCCACCACGGCCAAGTTCGCATGACACGACAAGCCCCGTTGCCAAAGGTGATTATGCAACTCCCTCCTGACAACGCGACCAGCGTGAACAGTGTAGTTAGCAAGCCACGGTGGCTTGTTAACTGCCTGCTGATCATGCGAACCACTTTGCTGACTTTGTGGCACCAGGCAAAGGCCTTTCTATTCACCCACACCAAATTTTTAGTCCTGCTGATTGGTGATATCTGGTTCTTAAATACTCACTGCCTTTTAGTTCTTCTGTTATGGTGGTTTAGATTGGTATGGTTTGCATTTTAATTGTTTTTAAGTCTTCTCTTTTTGTAAATCACCCTGAGATTTTGAGGTGGGGAGGAGAAGGGCAGTATAAAAACATCTTAAATAAATAAATATGCTCTGCCATGATGCTGTGTGAGTGGGCTTTAAGAAGGATACCAGTAAAACACACACCGCGCAAGAGTTCAGAGAGCTTACTCACGTTCTCCCCATATATATTTACACTGCCTGTCTCTTGTTTTACATCGTCCTCCAAAACAAATGCCCTAAAGAGAAATAAAAAAGGACATAAAACAATATCAGGCTTCATTATCTTTTGATGTATTTTCCAAAGAGTTACTACTTAGCAGATTTCTATATTTCTGATGTAAAAGTGTAAAAGCAGTTTAATACACCGTAGGCAGCACAACCCTATGCATGTTCACTGAGTTCAATGCGACTTACCACCAGGTAAGTGTCCATAGGATTGCAGCCTTAATATATAATTCCATGTTATGTTTATAGACTGTTAATTTCAAATGCTTTCCCGTTCTAAATAAAAAGGCCATAAAATTCAGAAATGCTACTTTCCCCCCTGCACCCACATGCTTTGCATGCAGAAGGACCCAGATTCAACCTCTGGCATCTGCAAGTACAGCTGGAAAAGACTCCTTTCTGAAACCCTGGAGAGCTGCTGCCAATCAGAGCAGACAATACTGAGTCAGATGGACCAATGGACTGACTTCGGTATAAAGCTGTTTCATTTTTCACAGGACAGGATGAGAGAACATGTGGACCAGGGGCAAGAACTGGACACTTTGAGGAATGCTCCAGGGCCACATTTAATTCTCACAATGAGCAGAGAATGCCAATATCTCCCCACCCTCCCCAAAACAATGTGAACAAAGAGAGAGAGAGAGAGAGAGGGGAGGGGAAGAACAAGACAGGATTCTACAGCACTCAGAAGATTTTGCAGTAGAAATGGAACACTGGACACATACCATGAAGGGTCCTTCTGGTTTTGTGTGATGGGTGTATGTATCCAATAATGGGCTGTCTCCTCCTACTGCCTAGGAAAGGCAGGGACCATTGACCCAAGTTTCAATAGTAGGTCCTAGACCGCAAAACCCCTCCCCACTTCCATCCCATGTCCAAGCCTGAGACAGAAAAGCCTGAGGAATCTATTAAGTACAGTAAAAAAAAAAAAAAAAAAGGAGTAAAGTCCTTTCCCTCTACCCCCCTCCCCCAATTAGGCCTACCAAGGTGAAGATGTCAGGTAAAGCACCAGTGGAGACAAGGACCACAGACAGTATCTACTGTATATCTGCCACTTGATAGGTTAGGGTGTGGTGTGGATGCCTCCATCAGACCAAACCAGAAGGAACTTTCACGGTAAGTGTTCAAAGTTCAATTCTCCATTTGGTGTGTGAGGAGGCATCCAACAGTGTGATGTGCATAAGCCAAGATAATATCTAGGGAGGGGTGAACCCTGGCCAAGTGTTGGCAGAGAACTGTAGCCAGTTTCTCTGGCTTGCACTGCCATCTGGTGATCACAGTCAGAAACACACTGAATTTTGTCTTCCCAAGATGATTTGGCACAAAACTAAGGAGGTCAGGTTAGACACACCAAACTGACTCCCCATGCTCCGATCTTGCCTTGCTTCATCTGATGTGGTCCCCCACTCTTTATCTGGGCATTTTTGTTGTTCTGCTATGTACAGGCTCCAGGCTATGTGAATGGGATGTCCTTGACTCACCCGGAGCTACATGGATAAGTGTGCCTTGGGTACTGCCGGTATTTTGTTATTTTAATACCGTTACTTCCCAGGGATTTTTGTATGAAGGACAGGACAGAAATAGAATTAATCAATTAAATGAATAAATAAAATAATACTGAAGACTGAAACTTAGGTCATATGATTCCTGATTCCAGGTGGTAGGAAGAGACAACCCACTGCTGGATGCCTCCATCATACCAGACAGGGAAGCTTAGAATTGCAGATTTCTATGCCTCTCTTGAGTCCTTTAATAGAAGACTATGAACAGACTAGCTTTGATCTCCTTGGGTTTTTGGCTGAAGTCTATCTTAAAATCAAATACATCATTGTACTTACCTGATTGTTGTCACATGAATATCCATCCATTTTGTGCAGATTTGGAGAGCACTAAAGCAGAAGGAACCACATGATAAACTAAACAGTGAGAGAGCTTTTCAAGCAGTATTATAGTATCTAAAATTAATTTTCAAACTTTGCTTTCAATTGGACATTGTCTCCCTTCTCCCAACGTTTTATTCAACGCTGTATTACTAGATATTGCAACTCTCCCTCTTTTGAAACATTACCTGGCTGGAGTCTCCATTGCAACTCTCTGGAATATCACAATCATTTACAGCTTCCCTGCACACAACACCTTTTGCTTCAAACTGGAAAAGAAAAATTAATATCAGAGCATAACTCTCAATAGTTCAAGACAAAACATCACAAACTACATTCTTCTTTTCTATGCATCCAATTTAATTGGGAATTCTCAATATCCCTCACAAAATTCAGGAGGTAGCTTTCCAAATATCCAGCTACAATAAGAAAGATTTATTGCCCAGATTTATAAATCACACAACTCCACTGATTGGTAACCCATATAAATGAGGGCAGCAGATGAGGTTGAAATTGTTACATGTATTAACAGCCTTGTGCTCAAAGCAGAGGTGTGATTACAGAACTCATTGTGTTTGTTTGCTTATTTTATTTACATCCTGCCTTCCTGCCAAAAGAAGGCACTCAAGGTGGCTAACAATAAAATCCAGATTAAAGACAGAATCTTAACAAAAACATAACATAAAAACAAATGGATTAAAAACACAATTAAGAACACAACAGTGGGCAGTATCCAACAGTGACCTACCAGTAGCACAAATGATGTTGCATTAGTAGAAACTAGGGGCAGTATCCAATACTGTCATTCTGCAAACTCACACAGTGCTGGCGGAGTTCCGCCAAATCTTTCAGTTGCACAAGTTCTTGTACAGTATGTTAGTGGAGCACATGGCCCACTCCTGAGAATGGTTGTGCATCCTCTTGCGATTCTCCCCTTGTGCATAATTCAGAACCTAGTTTGGTTCATCATATCACTAGCACAAACATCATTTGCGTTAGTGGTAGGACACTGTTGGATACTACCCTAGGTTCTGAATTATGCACAAGGGGAGAATTGCAAGAGGATGCACAACCATTCTCAGGAGTGGGCCATGTGCTCTGCTAGCACAATGCACAAGTGCTTGTGCAACTCAAAAGATTTGGCAGAACCCTGCTAGCACGATTTGAGTTTGCAGAATGACAATATTGGATACTGCCCAGTAAAAGATATAAGCAGCACCAACCAATTTATTAAAAAATCCTTCTTTTAGTATCCAAAATTAATTTCTTTATATATACCCAAGGCACTGTACACAAAGAGAAAATGTTGCTTAAGCAGTTGCTAGTAATGTTGTGCTCCATGTTCATAATTTGGGGATTTGTACATCCAATTCATATGTATCAACTACAGAAGTCAATTTCACACCTACTCCCACCCCCCAATATTACAACAGTTCACATGAAGATGTAACTGTGTCTACGGCCAGGCTATACCAAAGTGTAAAGAGAAGGCCCATCTGTCCACCTTGCATGAAAGAATATCATGGCTGTGAAAGACTGAAAAGCAACCACACTTGACCACACGTCTAGCTGCTGGCATGCAACTTTTCTGCTTACACCATGTTCCTAAATAATATGTTTACATGCAAACATGTCCTGTTCCTTGCAATGAAATAATGCAGAATAAAATAATGTAAAGTTACTGGGCCCTGGTGAAGTGTGTGCGGTAGCATTTTGGCATTCATGCTAAAGCACTGTTCTCCAACCTTGGGTCCCCAGATGTTTTTGGCCTACAACTCCCAGCATGCCCCAGCCAGCATAGCTGGCTGGGACATGCTGGGAGTTGTAGGCCAAAAACATCTGGGGACCCAAGGTTGGAGAACACTGTGCTAAAGACTGTCATTTTTGTTCCAGCTGCTCATCCCCACCCAACTAATCATGCTTTAAGTTTCATCACTTTGCCAATAAAGCAGAACACAGATAGAGCAGCAGAGATCAAATCCCAGGCACATGTATGCAACCACTACCACAAGCGTTGGGGATTTTCTGGATTACAGCTGATAACAACAGTTGGTCTCAGCCAGTTTTTCGCTAGCTGAAGGCATTGAGATCTCACCCCTACAAGCCTTGGCTTTTCTTACTAAGTTACATATTTTAAAAGTTAATGAGGCTGTTTTGTTTTTAATGTGGTTTTTCTTACCAAGTTACATATTTTAAACGTAAATCAAGATGTCTTGTTTTTAATATGTTAATAGGATTTTCTGTTCCCATATTCAATTGATTGTGAGTAAGCAGAAAAATTAAGACTAGCCTTCGGACAGATTATGTGGCATGCACAGCACACAGCAATGTGATAACGTTACAAATCTCTCTCATGGAGGCAAATGATTTGATTCATTAAGAGAAGATGAAATGAATCTTTCGGACTGTACAAAACATTTCCAAAAGCTGCTGCCGCCAAAACATTACTGGGCACAATCCAGCCGAAGTTAAGCACTGTAAGAGCCCACTGATGTCAGTGCCGGAGTAAGTCATGCGATCCAACCAGGATGCCCGTCAGCCTCCGAACTTGGGAGGATCACGGGCATCCTATGCAGGGAGGGGGAAGCAGCAGAGGCGGTCTCCGCCTCCCCGCTCCTCCTGCCCTGCAAGTCAGCTAGAGGGCCAGTTTCGGCCATCTAGCTGCAGTGCTTCAGACGGGGAAGGAAGGAGGCTGGCTGAAGCACCATCAGGATACCTCATATCCCGGTGACCCCCATCTCCTCCCCTCCCTGCCCCCCCGAAGGCCCCCTTTACCCCCATCTCCGAGGTCGCTCTTATGACCATAGCGGTTCTTTCCATGCCAGCTGCGAGAGGGGAGGAAGGGGATCCAAGCACAGCTCCCCGGCTCTGAGGTCGGAGCTCTTTTCCAGCCACGGAGCTGGGAATCTGAAGAATGCTGTGGCCCCCTAGTTGCTGTCTAGGGGGCCCGTAGGATTGCTCTGTAAATCTCTCCCTAGATCATCCTGGCACTGAATTGATACCTGCAGGGGAGACCCTGCTGGTAATACCATCACCTAACACGAAGTCCAGACTTCTGCAACTTGTAATAGCGCCGGCTGTAGAATGCTCGTTCCCTGGAAGTTAAGACTGGCACCAACAATGGTCAGATACGGCACCAGGTAAAAGTAATTCGTTCTCAACAGGCTTTTTGATTAGATGGGTGGGCCTATGTATTACAGTGAGAGAGTGTCTTTATTGTCCACTAACTGGAATGTATACCGGAGCTACTCCCACCTGCCACACCAGTCTTGGGGGGGGGGGGTTAAACAGTTTGAATCAGGCCAGCTTAACAGGTGGTTTTGAATGTGGTGTGCTAATCTGATGCTGCCATGATGCTGACCCTGGCTCTCTGCTTGCTGCTGCTGTTCTTCCCTTTATATATTTGTTCAACTTATAAACAGGTTATTAAGAAGATATCAGATGTGCCACTCTTTCCTGCAAAGGAGCTTTTGAACTGCTTTTTCTTCAGCTTTGAAAGGTGAGCTTCCAGAAAATAAGCCACATCTGAGAAACAAAAAGTAGTATTCACTGAGCCAGCTTGCATGTAATACTAAACTATGCTACGGTTTAGTGTTACAAGAACGTGTAATCAACCTCAAGATTGAACTAAATACAATCTTAACTATCTATGGTTAATGGAAATACGCCAGCTTCGTAAATGATTGTTTGAAGTTGGCTTAGTTCCACTAACCATAGTTAAGGTTAACCACAGTTTGTTGGGTTCACACATCAAGCCACGGTTAATCAAAACAGAAGAGAAAGCTTCCATGTACCTCCTCGCAGCCACGGCAGAGGAAGAAGGGGAGAGGGGCCCATGTGAGCCCAAGGCTCCCCTAGGCTCATTCTCATAGGGCTAAAAACTATGGTTCAGCATTAAGTGCCAAACAGCTCATAATCAGACATGACAGGCCTTTAAACGGTTTTTTAAAAGCCACTTCAATACATACCTGACATTTTCGACAGCAAAGTCCATTGCTGCATTGAGAGTTGGCAGTTAGACTGCAGGCATTACAGCAATCTCCACCTTCGACAAGACATTCCTGCGGAGTAGAAGCAACTGTAAAACAGCAGTTTGACAAACACATGTCTATAAAGCTCTCTGTATCTTAAACTGCCACTGTATTTTGTATGCCATGCAAACTTCAGAAGAAGAACAGGAGTAATTTGGTGACCTGGTGTACACTGGTACACTGTTAACTGAGAGTCAGTGTGGTGTACCAGTTAGAGCAGTGTTCTCCAACCTTGGGTCCCCAGATGTTTTTGGCCTACAACTCCCAGCATGCCCCAGCCAGCTATGCTTTTGTAGGCCAAAAACATCTGGGGACCCAAGGTTGGAGAACACTGAGTTAGAGTGTCAGACTAAGACTTAGGAGACCCCAGCTCAATCCCTTGCTCTGCCACAAAGCTCAGTTGATGACCTTGGGCCGGTCACCTTCCAGCAGCCTAAAACTACCATGCAGAGTTCTTGTGAGGAGAAGTTGGGAGAAGGGAGAACCACCTATAGTGCCTTGAGCTTATTGGCTGCGGAAAAACAACAGAGAGGTTAAAAAAAGAATCACTGTTCCAATTGTTGTAAATAAATAGTAAATAACCCGACCCCTGGGAAATAAATAAATAAATAAATAAATAAATAAACAGTAAATAACCCGACCCCTGGGAAATCCAACAGCTTTGGGTGGAAGAGCTTGACGGAGAGGCCTGTGGGGCCTGGCAGAATTAAACCACCTCTAAATTCCACCTGATCTTGAGCACCAGAATCTGCAGGGCCGAGTCGAGAAAATCCATCGGATTTTCACCACCACCCCTTACTGGATTCCTCACACATACCTAGCCAGGAGGATCCTATCATGGCACACAACAGTTTTGCATCACCAGCCTAGGATAGGACAGGGAGCCGCACACACCGTTTTTTGTATGCCTCTCCTGATGTTTTGCCACCACTCCCAACGGAAGAAGAAAGCCAGATCCTGCAGCAGTGGGTGGGTGTCTCTTAATCTCCCTACTCCATAGAAGAGACATATAAGAGGCTGAGTATTCAGTGTACCAGGGAAGCTTTTTGTTGCTCTTGCACACACTACTGCTTTCTGCACACACTACTGTTTTGCAGCTTTAAAGCATCCACAAAGTACCTCCACCTGCATCCCTGTGCACGCACACAAGGCATGTACAGCTTGCTTCTTTCAAGGAGTGGCTGGGGAGAGAGAAAGTAGATTAAGTTTGCCCACCTGGGCAGCGCAATCCTACAAGGGTTACGGGCATCCTATTGAGGGCGGGAGAAGCACGGGGGATAGGATATCTACCGCACTCCCTTCGCCCTCGAAAACATTTAGACAGCCAGTTTCGGCCGTCTATATGTTTTTCCTCTCCTCACAAGCAGGAGAGGCTGAGGCACCGCCTGGATTCCTCAGAATCTGGCAGTGCCTCGCTCCTCCCCTCCCTGCCCCCTTGGGGGAACCGAACACGGTTTTCCGTGTTCAGTTTCCTGCCGGCATTTAAAGAACCGCACTGGCTACGGGGTGGGGGGGGGAGGCTCTCTGCAGCACTGCGACCTCAGAAGGGATTTCCGAGCTCGCAGCGCCTGCTACGCCCAATCCTATGCCCCCGCCCCCGACAAGGTCAGAGGGGCATAGGATTGCGCCCTAAGATACCTAATTCGTTTTTAGGGCTTCGTTTTCGTTCTGTTTAAAACTTACGGTTTTCTAGTATGTTTTACTGTGTTATGGTATTTTATGGTTTTAAGCTTTGACTCGTAAACCACCCAAAGAGCTTCCGCGAATGGGCAGCTATAGAAATGTAATAAATTCTAAAAAGTGAGGTTGTCTAATTTGGGAGGGACGGGCTCTTTACTACGGACAGCTCTTCTCTGTGGGTAAACTACTCAGTTGTAGGACTTACTGTTTGAGTACCACAATCACACTCTTCTCCAGCTTCAACAAAACCATTGCCACATTCTGGAGGATCAAGGAGCTGTAATGCAATGAATAAATAGATAAATAAATATTACAAGTCTGGGAATGCTTTATACATTATCCATTTAAAAAGTTAATTCCTCTCCCCACCAAGTTATTCAACTTACTAATCATACACTGCGTAGTCCTATTCTTGCATTCAGCACCCATTCATACCAAAAGTTTGATGGGGTTCTTGAGAATGCACCAGCTAGCCCTGCCCGCAGATTATCATCAGCTTTCCTGGTTGCATACATCCGTAAGTGCGCAGGGCCCTTTGCATGTTGGCCGTGTGTGTGTCTGTGTGTGTGTGTGTGTCTGTGGCATGGCTGGTGCATGCCTTGGCATCTAGGAGGTGAGGCTAGCCCACTTGTTTTGGGTAGCCCTTTCGTGTATTTGTAAGCAAACACCCTGAAGAGGGTTCACATGAATTATATATAAATAAAGAAAATAAAATGAAACAAACTTTTTTCCAATGTTAAGCAAATGTATATGCACTACTTGTCCAATTGATACTGGGCTTCTATCTCTACTAAAGATGTAGTCCTATGCATGTTTAGACCAAAAAAAAAAAAGTCCTACAACTCCCAGCATTCCTCAGGCAGCCATGATGGCCAGGAAATGCTGGGAGTTGTAGGACTTTCTTCTGCCTAAACATGCATAGGATTGTGTGCTAAGAGTGATTTATGGTGCAACTTTGCCATACCTTTCATTTTAAATGAGCAGTTTGTTTGTTTTTTAATATCTGAATGCTCCAATTAATTAATTAATTAATTAATTAATACATGCATGTCTTTATCTTGTCTTTCTGTGAAAAACATCCAAGGCAACTCACAGCAAACTTTAAAACCAATCACTAAAATGCAATGAACTAACTTGTCTGAACTGTGGAAAGCTAAGCAGGGTCAGGCCTGGTTATTACTTGGATGGGAGACCCCTCCTCTAGTTTCCTGCATTGAGCAGGGGGTTGGACTCGATGGCCTTGTAGGCCCCTTCCAACTCTATGATCTATGAATCTAGATAAACTATGGCTTAGCATGATGATCAAAAGCTGGAATGAGCCTGAACAAGCCTCAAGCTCACATGCTCCTCCCATCTCCTACTCGCACAAGACGGGAGGAGTAGTTTGGAAGCTTTCATTTATTTCCAGCACTGTCTGGACCCAGAACTGTGATTCACATTAACTATGGTTAACTGAAATCTCACTTCAAAACTGTTGAAATATGCTGACGAGAAGATGTCAACTCTGCAGGGAGGGTTTTCTGCTTGACTGCCCAGTAAATTTATTATTTATTTATTTCATTTTTATATCGCCCAATAGCCGAAGCTCTCTGGGCGGTTTACAACAATTAACAATACAGTCCCTGCCCGCAGGCTTACAATCTAAAAAGACACGACACACAAGGAAAAAGGAATGGGGAGGGAAGAAGGGGGACTGAAGGGTTAAGATAGACTGTTATAGTCTACTTAAAGAGCAAAGGCAGAAACCAAGCTTCTCTGAGAAGTCAGGGGACATGGTTCAGTGGCACAAACCATTAGTAGTATCAGGGGAGGGAATGCTTGACGTTGCCTAGCAACAGGTTAGAGATTCCATTCTCTCTCTCTGACAGTTAGACTTGTTCTACAGTTAACTGATTTAACTGACGCTTGCTATGGTTTAGCAAGGGACTTATAGATTTCATAGATCATAGAGTTGGAAGGAGTCCTACAAGGCTATCGAGTCCAATCCCCTGCTCAATGCAGGAAACTAGAGGAGGGGTCTCGACCTGTGTTTTTCCTTACCTCACAGAATAAGTAACATTAAGAAACTGCACTTACAAAGTCTGTGACCATCAAGCTTATAGAACCTGAGAAATCATATGTTACTTCTGTTATTTACTTTAAAAGCATCCACTTAGAAACAAGTCCTGTGTGTGCGTGTGTTTGTTTGGGTGAACTCTGCTGCTGCTATACTGCTCTGCCATCAAAAACAAGTGAGATTTGGCCCTTTTAGCCTGCCTTAGCGGTTTCCTGCCAATTTTCAGCAGCAAACCGGCAATGTTTTTGCTCCCGCAAATTACTGGCAGCACAGTGGGGACCAGAGCAGGGGGCAGCCAGGGCTCCATGCGGCCCATGTTCTGTATATTGTACACACCTGACTTAAAACAACCCACCGCTATTTGAAATGGGCTTGTTTTAAAGTAACCATAGTTAATGTTAACCACACTTTGTTGGCCTGGACAACATGGCAAACTGGGGTTAACAAAAAGTGAATGCAAAAGCTTCCAAACTTTTTATCCCAGCCATGCAGGAGGAGAAGAGGAGGCTTGTTCCAGTTTATGCACATTGCACTAAACTATGATTTAGCGCTTTGTGTGAACGCAGGCAATATAAAAAAGAAGTCGCACAAGCAATAAAAGGTGGCAAATAAAATTTCCGAAGCTGATAAACCAGGGAGATCCTAATCTGTAATGTGATGAGAAGCAAAGCTGAAGTGAAATATATACAGCTCCCGTTATCACAAGCGATTAAGTAAGACTACGGGGAAGGGGATTTTAATTTTAAAATAGATGCAGCGGTACGTTAACTTACAGGAATCCCTGAATAGAGGGGATATATCATCTCCATCTGTCACTGAGTATTCTAAGAAAAGCCACACACACATCCTGTGCCCCGTTAGGTGAAAAACTAAATCAAACAGCAACTTGTGCCATGGAGGTTAATCCTTAGGTTTCACCATGCAGAATAAGCTGTGGAAACACGCTGATGTACACTCTGTTTTATGATAACTCTACCACAAAAAAGAAGACATGCAACGAGGGATGGGCGACAGTGAGAAACTCAACCTGCTTGCGCTTGGTGGACTTTCAGCACCTCACTGACTCGAGAGCCAAAAGCAGGCCGGGTCACGGGGTTTCCACAGCTTCCACTTTTAAAGCGGGCTGCAATTCGCATTTATTTATTTTTTTGGAAAGCCAGGGAAATTTGCGCAAATTATGGCAGGATTTACGCAAATTACAGGTGGAATTTACACAAATTGCAGCCGCAATTTAGGCAAATTTCCCTGGCTCAAAAAAGAAAATACACAAATCGCAGCCCACTTTAAAAGCAGAAAACTATGTGCTGGCTTGACTCATGTCAGAGCGAGTCAGCGCCAGTGCTGAGTTGACGAGCCAGAATCCAGCGGTGCGAGCTGGGCCAACCCACCGCATTTCGACCCCCCCAGCCAGATTCCTCACACATCCCTACCGGATGTAATACATTTTCTTGATGAGATGTTTTCCATGGCCAAGATCCAAAGGAGCGTGCACACATATATAAGCTCTCACTGATACTCAAGTATATGTATCAGGGTATCAGCACCTTCTCCCATGTGTTCCTGTCCGATGGCCAAGTTTGTTTTCAGTGGTTCTTCGCTGCCTTCTCTGTAGTGGTCCCCATCTATGGAATGTCTTTCCCAGGGAGATCTACCTGGCATCTTCACTGTATACATTTTGACGGCAGGTTAACACCTCCTTCTTTAAGCAGGCATTCAGCCTTTAATCTGTTGCTTTATTAATTTTACTACTGGCACCTCAATGTTTTTAATTTTTGTAATGTTTATTATTGTATTATTTTAATACTTGTATTGTTGTATTATTCTTTTTATTTATTAGTTTGTTTATTGATATTTTGTTGTTGTTGTTGTTGTTGGGTTTTACGATTGTAAAATGCCCCAAGGGCATTTGCCAGTTGGACGATTTACAAATCTAATAAATAAATTAATAAATAAATGATGACCAAATATCCAAATGTCTGTAATATGTGGCACATTCAAATATAGGAAGGGCACTAAGGTCCTCCTCAGTCCATTGAAGAATCTATGGCGTGGACTTGGACTTCCAGTTCTGAAGCCTAGGTCTTTTTGCTAGCATGAATGCTCTCAAAATCCACTTCAGAACTAGTATTACTATTTTAAAAAAATCTCATTCAAAAAATACTTTGGGGAACAGTCATAAGAGCAGTTCAAAGGAAAACCCAGAGAAAACTACCACATGTTGCCAATTTCCTTTTAAACTGCTTTTGCAACTAATCCTCAAACACACTGAGCTTGTTTTCAGTCTAAATGAGGTCTAAAGCCGCAATCCTAAACACATTTACAAGGCCTAAGCCCTGTTGAACACGGTGGGACTTACATTTCTGTAAACATGTCTAGGATTGTGTTGTAAGTTTACTTTACTGCCTTAGCTTGACATGTAAAATTTAAGCACTATTTTTTTAAAATTACATTTCTAAGGCATAAGAGCCAGACCGAAATAGACACTAACAGCACTTCCAGAAAAAACCTGAAGACTCAGTGCCAAGTTCACATGTGTAAATCCTGATATTTTCTCCATACACTTAAGTACACCAGTCCAAAGGTGCAGGGAGAATTTTTTTTAACATGGAGTGCAGATTCCCATTATGGCAATGGCTGGAAAAGGTGTAACTCACTCCAGTAGTGGAAATGGGTGCTGGATGTGCCCATGTATTGCAGGGCTTACTTACGTGATGTTGGTGAGTCTCCTGGGAAAGGAAATCCCATAATCGCAAGCAGCTCTCAAATGCAGGGTAGGGTTTGCAATGCCAGCAGAGCAATTAGCGGTGTGTTCTTGGCAGCCCAAGAAAAAGCAACGAGACATAGGAGGCTTCCAGAAGAGGCTTTTATTGTGTAGTCACCCTGCCTCATTCATGGAATTTTACGGGTGATCTGGATGTTGTCAGCTTCCACTTATAGCCCTCCCTTGTTTCCCCCACTGCTTCTTCCATCTTTTCTTTGTTCCACAAAAAAATCCATCCAGGAGGGAAAAACAGAATAGCTGCACAAGTCGTTTTGATTGGCAGCGCTATGAGCCCTCTGTCTGGAACAGGGGTGGAGGAACTATTTTGGACCAGGGGTTGAATTGCCCCCACCCAGACCAATGAGATGGGCCAGATCATGTCAGGGGGTAAGGCCATTTTATGGTGGTGCCCACAAGAGTTTCTCAAATTGCCAAATGTGCTGATGGTGCAAAAAGTTTGCCTGCCCCCGGAATTAGGTAACATATAACAAACATTACTGTATCAACTTATATTTGTTTCCTGGCAAGCCTTTCGATACCATAGTCAGGATACTGAGCTAAGAACCTAAGCAGGACAATAGAAAACGTCCTCTGTGCCAGATTACTATTACCTTGGAAGGCTTATTGAACAGGCAGGCACCGCCTCCATTATTCAAAAATTCACAATACTCCTCAACATCGCATTTGGAGAACTTGGTCGGAAGGTAATAGCTGTGATAAAGAAGGAAGCAGATTATTTCATGACCCTCATTTGGATTCATAGAAGTTCTAGAAGGGCTTCTGCAGGACTGAAAAAGTGCTTCCATGGGAAGAGAAACTTTCTGCCAGTCATTTTATTAAGCTATTTTATCACTAATTAAAAGAAAAGGAAGAGGCTTATCAAAATGACTCCACATTTTCTGGGGCGATATCCTAGATAATTTAATTAAGTTTCCCTTTCTCTAGCTTCTATTATTCATATTTGCAAATTATCTGGAGCGTGGGAGGAACATTGTCAAAATGAAACAGGATACAGCTGAGACGCTTCGTGAGGACTCGCTCACTTTTAACAGTGCACAGAATACAGATGTTCCTTATATACAGATGTTTAAAATGCCATCAAGATGATAAACAATTATAGTACATATGAGAAAGATCTTGGTTCATTAGTGGAGCAAAAAAATTGTGTAAGGTCTGAATTTAGCTTATATGAGGTCTGAATTAAGCTTACATTATGCATATGCTTCACAGAGATTGATTAGCCTGGAGGAACACTACATGTTTTAATGTTAAACATGTAATTGATGCTTTCGTTTTCACTTCTCCAAGCTCAGAGGAAAAATAGGCCAAGTACAGTTTAACCCTTTACATGCTGTTAAGCAACATGAAACCAACTATATCGATATATAGTTATTTCTATGATCTATTTCTAGATCCTTAATCAGTAGAACCTGAACTAGTCCAGATATTACATATTTATTGGACAACTATGTTGGTAAGATTGTTAGCTTTTGAACTGGGAAAAGCTCTTCTTCACAAATGCCAACCCTCCATTATATTAGTCCAATGCCATCACATAAGAATGCAAGGAGAACCCTGCTGGGTAAGACCTAGAGTCCATCTCTGTTGTCTCCAACGTTGTGCCCAGTCAGCACCTCTCTTGGTGTCCATCCTGATTTTTATTTTATTTCTTTATATATTTATTTGGGTTCAGAAGAGTGGTTTTGAGTTGAGTTCTGAAATGCAGACTCCACCTCTGCTTTGTACTTAGGTTCTTGGACAAGTTACTTCTCTTTTAGTCTCATTGGTTTGCTTTTTGGGAAATGAGCATTTTGTGACCTGGCTAGTAGCCATGTCTACCATGGTAGCCAGTTTATGAATGAGCAAAACTCTATGGCAGCCATTTTGTGAAAGCACCCACAACACCCACTCAAAATTCCAAATGTGTCCACCAACCCAAAAAAGGTTGGAGAAGCCTGGTCCATCTAGTGCAGCTTCCTGACACAGCCAAATGGTGGTTCAAGCCCGAGCAGGGAGTTTAAGGCAAGAGTTCTGTTTCAAGGGAGGACCCTGGACAGCTCCAAGAGGAGCTCAGGCTGTAGACACACACATGTGCAGGCGACAGAGAACCCTAGACTGAGGGTTAAATAGGGCAGCAGCTCAGTCTGCGTGGCTAGCTCTGACTCCACTGAGAGAAGCCTTGTGTGGTTAAAGGAGCCTTGCTTGGTAGTATTGGGAGGACTGGCTCCAATGGCGTAGGAAGGACCATGGCTCTGCTGTGGTGTCCAGGCTAGAGTCCTCAGACTCCCTTAAGCCGTGGAGGTGGTGGCAAGATAAGCTTCTCAGGTGCAGGGGCTTCTGAGGGACTGGGGTCATCCGTGGTCACTGCTGAATGTAAGATCCCATTCAGCTGTCACAGCTATTAGCTGTCAACAGGCTGATCCTCCTTGAATTTGTCTAAGCCCCTTTAAAGCCATCTACAAGAACATAAACTTGCATCAGCCAGAAGAACATAATCTCCAACCACTTTGGATCCTGTGTCTTCCTTTGACAGTCTTGTAGTCATTAGGATCATTCTGTCATTGGGTTGGATCCAGATTTAGGCACATGCAACTGGGCTGGTGGAAGCAGACCTCCCTCGGCAGGCCCCTGAAGGTGCTGCATGGAATGTCAAGGGGCCCTGCTGCATGGGGGTAGGCTGCGATGTGGTAGGAGGGCAGAGGGAGAATGGGGTGGGGACGGCCCATGCTGAAGAACGCGACTCGCTCACGCTCGGCGGACTTCAGCACAGCTCGCCGACTTGAACGCTGAAAGCAGGCCGAGCCGGGGGGGGGGGGGGTTGGGGGCTTCCACTTTTAAAGTGGGCTGCAATTTGCTTAAAAAAAAAAAAAAAAGGCCAGGAAATTTGCATAAAATATAGCCGCAATTTGCACAAAATCTGGCTGCAATATGTACAAATTGTGGCTGTATTTATGCAAAATGTGCAAATTTTAAGCGAATTGCAGCTGTATTTACACAAATTGCAGCGGTATTCATGCAAACTGCAGGCCATATTTTGCACAAATTTCTCTGTCTTTAAAAAAAACAACAACACGCAAATCACGACCTGCTTTAAAAACAGAAGACCACCCGCTGGCTTGACTTGCATCGGAGCGAGTGGGCGCCAGCACCGGGTAGACAGACTGAAATCCAGGGGGCCAAACTGGGCCAAGCTTCCGGATTTTGCCCCCCCCCCAAGCAGATCCCTCAAACATCCCTAGAACGGGGGAATTCCTGAAAATTTGTGGAGGCTCCTTCCTTGCGTGGAGCTCTGCTCTTAGAAGGTGGCCCTGCCCAATTTCCAGTAATACCCCTTTCCCTCCTCACCCAGGTGACCGCATTCAGTAGGGCCCCCTGACCGGCTGTGTAGGATTTGGGAGGGGAGCTGGAGGAGGAGCTGTTGTGGCGAATAAGGGATGGGAAAGTCTGCTTCTGCTAGCCTAAATCAGGAACTAACCCACTGTGATCCAGTAATCACTTACACAGGTGTCGTCACACTGAAGCCAATAAGATTGCGCAACATTAAATGACTGGCTCACACACTGCATGTCAATTTGGCAATGGCCTTACATAATTTTCTGCTAGCAGCTTCGTGTGCGTGGCTCTTTCTGATGCTGTGTACATTTAGCACAGGGTGGGGTTTGTCTCCCATAGCTGTGTGATAATTTACATTCCCACTGCACAGAAGCTTCCCCCAAGAAATGTCTTACCCCGTGTCTCCCATTATGCATCCAGACCATGTATCCTCACATTTGCACTCACCTAAAATAAATAAAAGCAATAAGCCACACTTCGATTTCTTTAAAGTATCATTATAAATACAGAAAAACAATCATGTATAAAACATATTGATTGAGGGACAAAAAACATAAATAAGAACGGATTAATATATTGCTTAAAAGGAAACTACCAAAAGGGAAGAAAGAATGTATAATTCTAACACCTATCAATAAATGAGTACTATCATGCTCATTTCCAGAGGGGTAGCCAGCCACCTTAGTCTGTGTTGCAGTGAAAACAGAGATGCTAGAAGATGCTTTGTTGCTTTATAATACCAAGGTAAACATTGAGCACAGGGATACATCATCTTTATTTTTATCATTCCCAAAAGCTATTTGGGGGTGGGGGAGGGGGGAGAACAAGAATACATAATCATAATGACTGAAAAAGAGAAGAGCAGAAACTCTGGCAGAGAAGAGGACATGAGATCATTTGGTGATCACCGTTAAAGCCCTAAACAGCTTGGGACCAGGTTATCTGAAGGACTGCCTGCACCTATATGAACCTGCCCAGGCCCTAAGATTGAAAGCCAGCATGGTGTAGTGGTTAGAGTGTTAGACTGGGACTCGGGAGATCCGGGTTCCAATCTCAACTTGGCCATGAAGCTCACTGGGTGACTTTGGGCCAGGCACTGACTCCCAGTCTAACCTACCTCACAGGGTTGTTGCGAGGATGAAATGGAGTGGAGCAGGAGGATTATGTAAGCCACCTTGGGTTCCTTGAAGGAAAAAAGGCGGGATCCTGCGTTGCGCAGGGGGTTGGACTCGATGGCTTTTTATAGGCCCCTTCCAACTCTACTTTTCTATGATTCTATGATATCAATATAATAAATAAATATAAATACAGAAGAAGACGATTGACCACCAGCGTTGTAGTGAATCCAGAGCTCACAGGGTCCAAGTACCAGAACTATTTTATTAGCAGGGATAATGACATCATCTGCCACTGCCCTCAGGCTTCCCTGATTCCACTGATCTTAGCTGCAAACCTTGCAGCAGCTGCTGGGGAAATGGATTTTTCCCTGCAACAATATATTGTTGTGAACTATCCATGTTGTAATGCAATGTATTTTAGAGGGGGCTTGGTCCTGAGAGTGTAATTAAGACCCATTAGCTTTACAAAAGACATATCTAACGCACACAGAGACAGATGGATCAACACAGCTGCCTGCATTTTTGGATTCTTGTTTTGGGGGTGTGGCTATGGGGACTGTCAGGATAAGTGCCTGCACTACAATTGACCACTACACCATGGTTGGCCACAGAGGCCTTGCTTGCATGCCCACCAGTAATATCTATTAGGTTGGCAGGCACAAGAAGAGACAGTGCCTTTTCCCTGGTGGCCCCATCCTTATGGAATATCCTACTACAGAATATGCATGATGCTCCCTCCCTGACTTTTCCAGTCTGCTTTTGAAAGAATGGATGCCTGTTTTTATTTTATAAATTTGAGTTTTTAATCTTGCTGTTATTTTAAATATTAATGATGCTGCTAGTTAACTGTATTTTATATTTTTATTGTTTCACAATTTTACCTATGCCTCAAAAAGCAGTATAAAAATATTTTAACTAATATTTTTAAATATTTTTAAAGGAATAGAGAACTAAACCTGCCCTCCTGAAAAATCCAAATTTTAAAGAAGAAACCAGACTCCTTACCACTCTGCAGTTTTCTTTTGTCAGAGAAAATACCAAGATTGTGAGCTAAGGACTGTGCCAATGTAACGGACATTAAATCTGGCTTTCCAAACTGAAAAACAAAATAGGACACTAATTGCTTTGAGAAGAAAACATAAACATTCAAGTACATGCATTTTATAAATTTCAAAATAATTCTCCTGAAGCAAAAGCAAGTGATTGTCCCGGAGCAAGCTTGTGGCATTCATTCCCCAAGGTACACTTTGAATTGTAGAGGAATACCAAGCCAGCAGAAAGTTACAAAGCACTTTTAAGCACAGGCTAAATAACAGGTATAATATATCTGCTATGAACAGCACAATCCTATGGCCTCCAGGCAGCATCTAGACGGCCATATGATTTTTCGGAGACCCAGCTACGAGATCGGAAAATTGCTCCGACCTCGTAGCTGGGTCTCCACACTCAAAGCACCCTCCCCCACTTGTGGCTGGCACAGAAAGAACCATGCTGGCTGCTGCGTCTCCGAGACAGGGTTTAGAGGACGGGGAGAGGGTGGGAAGGGGAGGAGACGGGCGCTGCCAAGGTATGGGATAACCTGGTCGCACCTCAGCCTCCTTCCCTCCCCCTCTGAAGCGCCTCAGCTGGACAGCCGAAATCAGCCGCCTAGCTGAGTTGCAGGGCAGGACCGGTGCAAGGCAGTTTGGTGCCCTAGGCAAGATCAGATATTTAGCGCCCCCCCCCTTCCCACTTGAGAGCTGCTGTATTTTTTTTCAAGGCGTTTCTGGCGCCCCCTTTAGCCCTGCGCCCTAGGCAGCTGCCTAGTTGGCCTAATGCAGTGTTTCTCAACCTTGGGTCCCCAGATGTTTTTGGCCTACAACTCCCAGCATGCCCCAGCCAGCATAGCTGGCGCATGCTGGGAGTTGTAGGCCAAAAACATCTGGGGACCCAAGGTTGAGAAACACTGGCCTAATGGTAGCACCGGCCCTGGTTGCAGGGCAGGAGGAGTGTGGAGGCGACCTTCACCTCCATGCTCCTCCCGCCCTCCACAGGCTGCCCATAATCCTCCAAGTTTGGAGGGTTACGGGCATCCCCACGGGACTGCGCCCCAAACGAATAGCAAAACAGCAAATATGAGGACAGGCTCAGGTCGTTAAGGACCAAACTAGATGTGACATTTGTCTAGAGATGTAAAGATGAGGAAAACACCCAGAAAAGATGGGGGTAAAACCAGAAAAATATGGAAAATTGTTTTTCCCCAGTCCCCCCCCCCCCGGTGTTTTTTTTGTTTGGGGTTTGTTGTTGAAAAATTTGGAGAATTTTTTTCTGATTTTGTGTGGGTTTTCCACAGTTTTCTTCCAAGCCTTCACGTCTCTACATTTGCCACATGGTTAGTTCTGGTGTACAAGATTTTGAAAAGAAAAAAAAAAAAGTAGCCACGGTGGGGTGGCCTCAAGCCAGATTGGAACCCTGGCATGCAGGGAGGGAGGCTTTAATCCTTTCCCCCTGCCATGGTCCCAGTCCAAATCGGGGAGACCCACACCTGCTATTTGCAATGAGAGGAAATCTCCCTCCGGTGCCCATGTCAATAGCACTGCAGGGCCTGCTAATTCCAACCAGGACTGTGGCACCACAGTCCTGGACCAGCTCTCTCCCACCCCAAGCCAGCTATATGTTTTTTAAAATCTTGCACACCTGGGCCAGCCACATGACAAACATCACATCCAAAAAAAATACTAGAGAATTTTAGGATCCCAGGGAGTGACCGGAGGAAACCTTAGCAACAATGTATTGTCCCATTGTGTCATGGGCAGGTTCATGTAACAGTATGACCAAGCCTCATCATATCTTGGAAAGCCCAGGGCTTTCTGCAATGAGGAGAGTGGGATTTAAAAGAAGGCTCCACGTCTCTGCAAACAAGATGGAGTGGTGAGGCTATTTTTACTGGTGACCTTCCCTAAGGCAAGCCATGGAACTCCCAGGCTCAAGAAAAGTGGGTGCCCAGCCTAAACTCCCCTTTAGAAGAGGTTCCTCAGGTTCTAGATCAGTACTTGAGGCTTTTTCAATGTAAAAGCCCCAAAACACCCTGGTGGGAACCTAGAGGAAAACCAGTGCAATTCCTCCCCATACCCTGGGAAATTCTGGCGCAGTGGAGATTATTCCTGGGGATCTCTTAACATGGAATATCACACATCATTGTTTCATGAGAGCAGAACTAGAGATGGTTTTGAGAAATAATTATGCAGTGGAATGTATCTGTCATGTTGCATTTCTAGAGTTGCGTAGACCTACTTCATTCACACCGCCACCTTTCAGTAGTGAACAAATGCCACCAATGTAGGCTGCCCCACTGCGACTGCTCTGAAACTGACTCCCCCTTAAAAAAAAAAACACCACAGAAACAACAATGAGAAAAACAAACAGTACTTTGAGAACTATAAAATGTTTTCCACAAAAAACAGGGCCACCCATTATGGAAGGAGTTATACAGTCACTTCACAGGAGACCAAAGATACAGCTGTCTGGGAACTTCCACTCTGCTGATTCAGCATTTCACTGATAAGGCCAAAAAAATGTGGGAGCGATAGCCCAAAAAGGAGGCTACCGTGGGTTCGAAACAACACATTTTTGTGTTGTCTGGGCCATGTACACTGCGTGTTATACAGAGATCAATAAGATGATCTGTGTAGATTCAACGCTGCCTGTAGGAATCAGATTATTTGAATTGGGGGCCCCAAACCCTGGCAAAACTGCCTTGAGGACAGGATGAGAGAGATCCTACCTTAAGGTGCAAGTCAATTAAGACAGACAAGAGAAGCTCGATTATTATGCCTCTTTTAACCCCTTGGAAAATAAGGCACAACAATATTAGAGTAGAACAAACATCATCCAGGCTTAAATATCTGGTGGTGGGTCTGGTTAGGATAAGCCCTCACTGACTTCTCAGATGTCGCAGCTTAGGGCCAAAAGAGATGTGACAGTGACAGACAGTTTGTTTAAAGTAGTCATATATAAAATCATGCATAAATTGTGGTCCAGTTTTAAGAGTGAATGGGATGCGCAGGTGAGGGGAGCAGAACCTTCCTATGCCCACCATTTGTCTTCCCACAGTGTCTTCCTCCAAACACTTTTCCATCAGGCAAGCTCACTTCCAGTATCAAGGAGCTTAGCTGAAGAGAAAGAAAAGCATCTGGGCGAGCAGACAGCAGGGGGGTAAGCCAAGGGCAGGGGGGCACCCACTCACCCCTTTCACCCTACAAATTAGACACACATATACCATTTTGTGCATGGGGAAGGACCAGGATTAAACACTGGTCTGCTGGTCTAGGTTTGCCCTCAGAAATAGTATATAGGTGAACCGAAATGGCTTTTTGGTTCCCCCAAAATGTACTATAGCCAAACATGGTTACCCAAATGAATGTTTACAGAAACTGCTCTTTGGGCTCAGTTGAAAATGGCCACAAGTTTCTTACTGACTTGTCATAAGGAAAATAAAGGTGTATTCCATTCAGTATGCCCATTCCAGTACATTTTAGTCAAGCTGATTACAAGTACACAACAGCTGCATTTGGATTTACGTGAAACTATGCTTTAGCATTATGAGAACAAGCTTTGGGCTCATGAACTCCCCCTGCTTCTCCAGCACAGTTGTGAGAGGAAGATCAAAAGCTATTTGCTTCTTTTTCAATTAACCACAGGTATTTGTTATATCTGGACAAACTGCAGTTAGTCTTAACTATAGCTTAGGGAAACTAGCCAACTTCAAATTGTGATCTATGATCCTGGTTTGTTTGCCTAAGCCATAGTTAAGATTAACCACAGTTCCTGATTCAGATATAATAATAAACCAAAGTTAAATGAAGATGGAAGCAAAGGCTTTTGCTCTCCTTTCAGCAGTGCCGGAGGAGTAGAGGAGTGAGCACATGACCTTATAGCGTGTGCACATAACACTAAGCCTTAATTTAGCATTATGTCTGGACTAGATCAATGTAAGACCATATCAGCCAGTACTAACAAAGGTACTCGCAATTCAAACTACACCACCCCAAATGGTAACAAAACAATATGAAATTACGTACGAAAAAAGGTGAACTGCATCACTTTTCTCTTTGATAAAATCCCTCCTATATTTCATAAACTCACGCAGAGTCACCAATGGGTTCTCAGATATGGTGAACTTGTTATCAGTACCCCAGGTTTCCATGGCAACCAAGACTATCCTGGTGTTGAGTTGTTCTTTATAAATCTAGCACATTAACAAAATGAACAATCACCAAGTAACAGTGTCAATTTTGCCTCTTTTCTTATGAAAATAAAAGATGTAGCTAAGGAAATATTTAGCATAAAGAACATTACATTAATGAAGGATAATTGTCATCTCTTTTATAACAGATTAAAGCACTTTTGATGAAGGGCTAAATACCTGATCATAATTTAAACATCATTTTTCTAAAAGGGGATGTGCTTCAAACTCATGGAAGCTTTGATCCAACACCATGTTTAAATACAAGTGCAATCTTAAATACAGGAATGGTTCTATTGAGATAATTCGAACTTCTACTTTTCAGTCATCCACGCTCAAGTGTCAGGCTAAACTGACACTGATGAATAAATACACTACTGCTATCTCACTCTCTGACCTGCAATTACCATCCCTGTGATAAGACTGACAATATATCTAGGACAGCAGCTTGTGAATTATACTTACTGAATCTGCCATGTTCACAACCGATTTCACAAAGCTGTTTGTGTGGCCAACTGATAAACGGTGCTTTTTCAACTGAGAAACAAAAGACAGACAAATGCTCAACATATTTTTGAAACACAATGCAGTGACTTTTCCAAAGGCTTGTTTTGCCCATGACTTTAGAAAAGTGGATTACTGGCAATCTATTCAAACATTAGTATTGTTTTTCTTAATTCAATATGGCAGCATGAAGGTTAAAGTATCAACTGATGGAAAGAACATTCTGCAAAGCTGATAGGCAAACGGACAGTATAGCTCTAATTTGTTAACAAGATTAGCAGCCTGATCCTACAGTCATGTGAAAAAGAAAGTACACCTTTCTCGAGTTCCATGGTTCCATGTATCAGGACAGAAGAAAAATCATTGGGCCTGTAGCAGGTTTCAAAATTAGGTAAAGACAACCTCAGATGAACAACAGCACATGACAAAGTGCACCGTGGCCTTATCTGTTGTGCAGAAATACAGCCAAAATGGAGAAGCCATGTGGGAAAAACTAAGTACACCCTTACTGCTGCCATAGGTATGAAGAGGCTAAGGAGCAGCCAGGTGCTGCTAAGCAAATGCCCTTGATGAATTGATCATCAGCAAGTGTGACCACCTCTATAAAAGCTGAAGTGTCAGGAGTTTGCTGGTCTCCAGAAGTCAGGTGTGTGTTACCACAATGCCAAGGAGAGAAGACATCAGCAATGATCTTAGGGAAGCAATTGTTGCTGCCCATCAATCCGGGAAGGGTTATAAGGCCATTTCCAAACAATTTAAAGTCCATCATTCTACAGTGAGGAAGATTATTCACAAGTGGAAAACATTCAAGACAGTTGCCAGTCTTCCCAGGAGTGGACGTCCCAGCAAATTCACCCCAAGGGCAGACCATACAATGCTCAGAGAAAGTGCAAAACATCCAAGTGTTACATCTCAGGCGCTACAGGCCACAGTCAGCAGGTGCAATGTTAAAGTTCATGACAGTACAATTAGAAAAAGACTGAACAAGTATGGTTTGTATGGAAGGGTTGCCAGGAGAAAGCCTCTTCTCTCTAAAAAGAACATGGCAGCATGGCTTGGGTTTGCAAGCCCGCCCCCCCATAACCTCAGGTAATTTTGGGCTTCTCTACATGAGGCTTTTAACCCGCCACTTTACCATGGCTTCTGCTTCCGCTTTCTTTGCAGGATTAAGAGCGGGTCCTTTACACGTGGTTTCCCCCCCCGGGGGGGGGGGTTCTTTCTCTGCTTTTCTATATATCCCATTCCACAACCACAAGGTGGTACTGTGGTATAGCTGTGATATAGCAGAACTGCAAAAATACACACAAGCTTCTCCTAGCGTCTTGTCACGAGATTAGGAAATAATATTGCACTTTCCTCGCTCAAAAAAAAGCCACGAAAATGGCTGCAAAACACAGGAGAGGCTCTAGAGGATGATGACGTCGTGTCAAGGTCCCGCAAACTGCCACGAGTGAAGAATCATGAGCACACAATAAACTCTCATGCAGAGAAGCCCATAATCACTGATCTCAAACTTGGTGGATTAATTTGCATAGGAAAATACACTATTCAGGAAAGAATTAAGAAGAAATGTTATACATAATAATATTATGTAAAACAAACAAACAAAATTCTATAATTGCTGGTTTTTCTTCTGTTCTTAGGTGTTCTATTGAACGAAACCAAGCATTACTCCAGAGTGCTCAGACTTGCTTTGATTACATCCGCTGTACGGTCAAAATAATTTTGCAATCAGTACTTTGCTGTTAATCTATTGTAGGCACAAAACTATGCATGCATTATGGATTAGTTCATAAAGGCCTAGTATGTAAAGCCTCACCATTAGATGATCATTAACTATCATTAGCTCAACATATTTCGTTTCCTCTTCAATTTTATGTGGACTCTGATGGACCTGCAGAAAGAGTAAGAAGCTGTACATGTTTAAAACGGCAAATGGCAAAACATTTGGTTCTCAACTATCAGATCCAAACTGATGTATTCCCTTCATTGTGGCCTCATTTTAAAAGCACTAAAAAGGAGTTCTAGACACCAAATTAGCAACGGAATGTATGTCATGCCTTCCAGTGTTTGTCTGATATAAACAGGTTAACAATCTAATTCTAACAGAAATTTGGAAGAAATATAATGGGCAAATTTTGCATTAAGATATTGATCGCTATCTGTCTCCCATCCAACAAGTGTGATCTTTCTACAGAAAACAAATCATTTATTCCAGAAAAGTGAGGATAATAAGCAGCTTTCAAAATGTGGTTGATAATTTTCAAACCCAACCAGACAAAAAGCAATTAGCTTCTTTACTGAATATGTCCGTATGCTAGATTTTTGAGAAGTTAGACGTTTTATCTATGGTCATTTTTGTATTGCACTTCTTTCTACTCTAAAAGATACATATCACAGCACACCTATGTGCTATGTCCCTGTTTTCCTACAGGTTTCCCAGCAGAATTGTTCTGTACGATCGTAATGTCGGAAAGCTCAGCCCCAAATACAGGGCACAGGGATTCCAGAGACGGTCCTGGGTGCTTAAGCTCGATGCAGGTCTTTTCTAAAGACACACTTAACTAGAGATGTGAAGGCCTGGGGGGGGGGGAAGTGGGTTTTTCCTTTTTTTTTTCTGGGCCTTCACATCTCTACACTTAACATGAAGGATTACACGCACATGGAGGAATATATATACATACCCAGTTTGTACATCGCAATAACCCATGTTTCACTAAACCATGGGTTGTTGAGAATGAAGCAGGAGTGTGAGTGAGTGAGTTCTCACCACCTCACATCAGCCCCAGCCAGCATGGTCAATGGTCCTGCTGTGGCCAGGCAGAGCTAAACAACCACAGGATGCTCTGTCCCTGCATTGTTTATTACGACATCTGAACCCAGAATTGTATGTTGTTGGGGGAGGAATAACCTGGACTTGTAACCCATGGTTTATGGTTTGTTCTTGGGTTACAAGTCCGGATTGCTCCTCCTCCAACAACCCCCCCCCCAGTAGTCTTTTTAAAACAGAAGCTAAAGGGGCCGGCACAAAAGGTTAAGGGGTCCAGGCCCACTGTAAATGCAAATCCAGAAGCAGAAACTTTTAGAGCAAGGGTGGGCAACCTCATTTGGTCTGGAGACCAGATTGCCCCCCTCAGACCAAGCCAGCGGGCCAGTTGATGTCAAGGAGATGGAGGTCTTCTTGTGATGTCATTTGGCCCCACCCACTTTCCCCCTCCATACAGAGGGAGGCATGGAGCTCTCTCTCTGCATGGAGAAAGGGATTCGACAGCTGCTTGCAGCAGCCAGTCCCGCAAGTGGCTGCCGAGTCCCTCACCTGCTTCATGCACCAATTGCATCCCAATTGGGGAGCAAGCAATACATGAAGCAAAGGGACTCAGGAGCTGCTTGCAGGACCAGCTCCTGAAAGCGGTTGCCAAGTCTGGCAGAGGGAATCCTCATGTTATCTCCAAACTGTGATTGAAGATAACCATGAAATTCTCCTGCATGCCACTCACCCTCTCATTAGGAGGGGGAGGGGCTTGGAGGGGAGGGCCTGCAGAGGGTACCCAATTCTCCATGAGCCAGATTGGGAACCTCTGAGGGCCAGAGGTTCCCCACCCCTGTTTTAGGGGAACTCTTTTGGGTGTCAGCTTTAGACCAATTACTCAGAAGTAATCTAAGGGCCTAAGGGAGACTGAGAGAAAAGCTTCCCAAGGCTATATAAACTATTCTTCCCAGTCCTCTGAGCATCCCTAAATCCAACAAACCTTCCAACCCCTAGGATATTTCTGTGGTAGATAAGCTATCATCTAAAGTGTACACTCCAGGTTCTCTCGTACCAAAGGATAGTCCTACAACTAGGCCATGGAGGGGTGGACAGGGAGGAATGCATGATAAAGGTGGCAAATGAACTTGGATAAACATTATTCATCTGTGCTCTCAGAAGAGGAATGACACCTCACCCTAGAGCTAGTCAAAATAAACTCGGTCCTAAGCAAATGCAGAAGTCATTCCTTTTTGTTGAAGGGCAACAAAATTAACAGCTAAACATTAAACTCCTACGAAGCATTTTTTCATACAGAATTCTAGATAAGTATAGCCCTATTGGGGCATTATCCCTTCACGCGATTAACATCTCTGGAGGGGAACAGCAGGGCCATGCATGCTGGTATCACCCCTGCATCTCCACTGGCTCCACCCAGCATAGAATCAGAGAGGTCATAGAATCAGAGAGCTGGAAGGGATCTCAACAGTCATCTAATCCAGCCCCTCACCGATGCAGAAAATCCACAACTACAGCAGGGCTCTACATCATGGAGGAAGCTTATGTACATACAAAAGGTCCCCCTCTTCAGACCTTCCCCTCAACAGGGCCACCCCCTCACACAATCTTAATCTCATGAGTAGATCAATGACCAAAGAGGACTATCAGGTATCTCTTTTTTATATAAATTACTGAATTCTATAGAGGTCTGAAAGGCCAAGCAAAACAATGCATACTTCTGGGAGGAAAAAATCCTGCTTTCAATGAAAACTACACCTGAATGCACATTCTTTAAGATGTCCTGCCTGAAAAATCCCCTTCTGCCTGAAAGAATATCAGGGAAAGGGTACTGTGTGCACTTGACAAACAAGTAGTTTTATGGCTGCACCAAACACTACCCTAAGGGAACAATCCTATGGGCCCTAGACATTGCCCGAGGGGCTACAGGATACTGAGGATTCCCCCCTCCAAGGCCGGAGACAGCATTCCGACCTCAGAAGGGGAAGTCGGAGATCCAGCTCCCCTTCCCCACCCCATCGCAGCCAGAGCAGGAAGAACCACACCAGGAAAGTGACCTCGGAGTGGGGGGAAAGGGGGCATTCTGGTGGGTAGGGAGGGGAGGAGACCAGAGAGGCCAGGATATGAACTATCCAGAGCCTCTTCCAGCCTCTTTCCCTCCCCCCCTCTGAAGCGCCATCGCTAGACGGGCAAAAAAGCAGGGTGGGAGGACGGGGAGGCGATGTTTGCCTCTGCCACTTCTTCTGCCCTGCACTGGATGATCGGAAGCCTCCGGGTTTGGGAGCTTCCTTCCTATCACTGAGGGTGCAATCGATAGGACCGTGTCCTAACACTGTGTTTAAGTGTAAATGTCAACTTATGGGGACATACCTGCCTTTTTCTTCGTTTGTGCCTTGGTTTCATAATGAGCTTCTGCGATGTGGCATTCATGTGCCAGAATTCTAAACAGAACACACATTCAAATCAATCTAACACTGGTTAAAAAACATAGGTACTTTCAACAGCAGAATAAAGCTGCAAATGCACAGAACAAGGCTGAACAAAAAGGCAGTAAGTATTTTAAAGATGACTCAACATTAAAGTGAACTTGACATGTTTATACCACCCTTCTAAATGCTTTCCCACACAAATGCTGCCCTTGGCCACCATTGTGTGGGAAGGTAGTCTACATAGTATTTAAATCAAACATACAAATAAATATGAGAGAGAGTTGATTATGGAAACTTGTTGACTTTAGCAAGACTCTTGCATCATAAATTCAAAGAATCTCAGGACTAGGACATTCAGGTAACCAAGCTATAAGAATCCAATCTAAAATGTAATCATGAGTGACCTTCAGTATTCAATAAAAGCACTCTTTAATAAGGAAATGAGCTATATATCTGCAATGAGAAATGACACTTTAAAAGTATGATCACCCACTACGAAGCCAGAGCATTTATTGGATTAGTGAAGGCATCTTCTATACAATTGACTCCTCTGGTTATGTATCCAGCCCAGTTTCTACAGCACCCCAGTTTTTCGCTGAAATTACCAGCTCTTCACAGACTGTAGAAGCCTGTCAGGTTCTTACAAGGCAAACTTACATGGCTTTTATTTACAAGCTATCATGCAGCCATATTCACTGAATTCTCAAAAATGCACTCGGTTTTCTTCCACATCCCAAGGCCATTTTTGTTTATTTAGAATCTTCAACATAGTATAAAATGGTCAAAGAAAAATAAGTCAAAATTATAAAATTGAAGAAAAAATATAAACAAACCTAACAAGAGCCAATGTCACATACTGACTCCGTGAAGAAGGCTCCTGCAATTAAAGGGAAGTGGGTCAATTCTGCTGGCCCTGTTGCCAAGATTGCCTGGCTCCCCTACCCTGAAAATGAAGGAGTTGAGTATGTTTAAGCTGGAGAGACAATTAAGAGGTGACATTATAGCCATCTTCAAATATTTGAACAGCTGCCACCAAGCTGATGGAGCAAATGTATGTGTGCCATTTCAGGCCATGTATTCTGATAATACTCTGTTGGGACACAAGATTCTGCTATGGATCAGAGCTGGAGCAGGGGTCAGGTTGGGTCAGGAAGCAATCAGCACCATGGAAAGCTCCAAGTGATGCTGAGACTGGAAACCAGACAGGGTTGTCTGTAAGTATGCTGCTCCAACAAAGGTCAGAGCAAGACTGAAGCTTAAATAGGAAGTTACTGGTCTATGCTGGCTCAGCCTGTCTGAGCGTGGAAAGCTAAGCAGGGTCAGGCCTGGTTATTCCTTGGATGGGAGACCCCTCCTCTAGTTTCCTGCATTGAGCAGGGGGTTGGACTCGATGGCCTTGTAGGCCCCTTCCAGTTCTATGATCTATGAATCTATTAATCTAAACTTTGTGTCTACCTTTATTGAGGCTTTGACCCTTAAAGAGGCCTGGTCCATTTTAGCAGCCTCAGGCTGCAGCAAAGTAAGAGTGGTTGTGGCATGCTAGTGTCTTCATGGGCTTATTTCTCAGAGCCTGAGGGTGATAATGGAGACTCCCCTGCTACAGGGGAGTCGCCCCCTGGGGTTCCCCTGGAGAACTGGGTCTTGAGGAGACAGAAGTCTTGCAATGCCTTTCTGTGGCTGAGTCTTCTACTGACTCTTCTGACTCTTCAGGGTGCTGGTGCAGGACATTGTTCTCTGTTGCTCCAGATCAGCCTTCCCCAACCTGGTGCGCTCCAGATGTTAACTCCCATCATCCACAGCCATTGACCATGCTGGCTGGGGCTGATGTGAGTTGAAGTCCTAAACATCTGGAGGACACCAGGTTAGGGACTAAACATTAGGAGGAACTTTTTAACAGTACAAACTGTTTGGCAGTGGAACAAGAGTGCTGCAGAAGGTGGTGGACTTCATTAGAGGTCTTTTAAGCAGAGGATGGAAGGCCACCTATCGAAATGCTGTAGCATAGATGGACGAGATGACCTCTTGGGTCATTTTCAAATCTATGATTCTACCTATGCACTGAGCATGGATGCTTGTAGAAGGTTAACCTACACACATAAGCTTCCAGGTGAGCTTGAAGCCTGCACAATCAGGGTTCCAGCTTGCCTGGAAAGGTGACACACATAGGTTTCTCCACTGTAGAACACTCAAGCATGGGACAGGGAAGCTGTGTGAAATTGGGGGTGAAACCAGTGATGTGACCTCGATTCCCCTTAATCATGTGGGGCCTCCTTCATGAGATTAATATGCGAAGAAGGCTAAGATGTCCAGGAACCCCAGTAAACCCATATTACGGTCGATGATATTCAAAGCAAGCTGCTTCCTCATCACAGGTAAAATGAACAGAATCTGGAGGACTTATCCTGTTGAGCATCTTTAGAGTCGATATAGTAGGGGCATTGAAGTACTTTCACCCTGAGGGTTGAATTCCATTTCTGATATGTTCTTGTGGGGGATCGCATTCCAGTGGTGGGCAGGGCTGAAAGCAAAAGGGGGCTGAGCCAAAAGCAAAAGAAGTGGGGGCCAAAAATGCCAGCGTATTTTAGCTTAAAGCTCTTAAGGTGCAATCCTATGCAAGTTTAGATAGAAAGAAGGCCTACAACTCCCAGCATAGCTGGCTGGGGCATGCTGGGAGTTGTAGGCCTTTTTTCTGTCTAAACTTGCATAGGATTGCACCCTTACGATCAGTAACTAGGCCTTGGGAAGGGTATTTTAACCTTTTAAAATAGCAACAACAACAAAAACTTGCACAAAAGCCGGGAAACCACTAAACGATCAGTGGTTGTGGGAAAGTGGACATGGCCATCAGGGCCAGACTGGGCCCCCTGGTGGGCCAGATCTGGCCGGAGGTGCTCTACCCTGCTATATGGTAACAAAAGAAGGAAGACGGTCTCCAAGAAATGCTCTAGTTTCTATTTCCCCAAGGAAATTAGCCACGGACCTGCTTTTCCGAGCATAGCATGGTGGCCCACTGCATGGTACCCTTCCCACCAAGCAGTGGCTGCCTGCATATGGATGACTGAGCCTCCACCAGCCCAAGTTATTTTTGCTGTTGTGGAGCGTAATGTGAGCTGCGACCAGCTCTTCACACCCATTTTTCTACACAGAAATATTTTCAATGTAATTAGCAGCTCTTACTCCCACTGACATCAATAGCGCATATTCCCATGCAAGTCCTGTGGAGGACTGCAGCCTTGGCCAGAGATGATCAAAGCACAATTAAATCAGTATTTTAATAAGATCCGATCAGATCAATAGTCTTAGGGCACAATCCTACTCATGGCTGGCTAGGGCACGGTGGGAGTTGCAGGGCTTTTTTCTGACTGAACATGCATAAGGTTGCGTCTTTAATGACATAAATAAAAGTCAGAACCAGAAACAGCATCAGATGCCTGTTTAATAAACATTTCTCATTTCTGTATCTCACCACAGGCAAAGTTCCTTTATCAGAAAGAACACAAACAGATTTTGCTGTGAAAAACTAGATGCATATCATCACCCATCTATTTCTGAAATTGCCCTAGGAGGGAAATATGAATAACTGAAAAGTGATTTTGCTGTCTCTAAAATATTTAAATCTTTCAGAGGGTAGGGGGGAAATCACAGCTTTCATGTAACAAACTATGGCTTTCGTACACACAAAAATATTTCCATTTCTGAATTCTTTAACACACCCCATATACAACCTTAGTTTTACCATGTTTTTAACCTTTCTAAAAAAAAGAAAAAAACCCCTCAAAATTCAGTTTCTGGAATTGTTTTAAATGATTTAAAACATGACATTTCCTCTGCGAACATGTTCATAGGCAATGAAACAAGTATTTTTCCATCAAATGTAGTAAAATATGAATTACTCAGAGCTTTATCAATAGTACAACTGCACAAACCTTTCCATGTAATAATAATAATAATAATAATAATAATAATAATAATAATAATTCAGAATTCAAATCACACAAAATACTTTTGTAAAGATACACACACACACACACACACTTTAAGTATTTATATAGGGCCTTTAAGAGCTATACGGAAAATGCCAAAAGTACAAAATGAGTGGGAATGCCTATTGACTTCTAAAAAGAACCACCATGGTATATGCTGGGGTTTCCAACGTGGTGCCCATGGGCACTAATGTGCCCATGGACGCCTCTCTACTACTGCCCTCCAGGCTCCCTGCCCCTCCTGATTTTTATTTTACTCCTTAATTTTTAAAAAAATATTATAATGTTTTAACTGGGGCACTGGTATGCTGCAAAACAAAGTGCCGCTCTCCAGTGCCATCTGTATCTGGGTTCAAAAGTGTGGTTTTGCATTTTGGAGCTCAGACCACATCTCTGCCTTGCAGTTAGGGCAGATTACTTTTCTTCTAATTTCAGCCATTTCAGTTCTGGGAAATGAGTGTTTTGTGACTGACCATGCCTACCAAGGCAGCCATTTTGTGAGAGAGCCCATGACATTCTCTCAAAAATTCAATTGTGCCCACTGACCCAAAAAGGTTACATTGTAGTGGTTAGAATGCCAGGCTAAGACCAGAGAGACTTGAGTTCAAGTCCCCATTCAGCCATTAAACCCCCTAATTGTCCTTCAGTGTCTCTCTCTCTCTCTCTCTCTCTCAGCCTACCTCCCCCCCAAAAAAAATTGTTGTGAGGAGAAAGGGGGAGAAATAATATGTGTCACTCTCTGTACCTTGGACAAAAGGTGGGATCAAAATGGAATAAAGAAAAACAAATAAATATTTTTTAAAACTCTGGAAATCCAGTTTCTAATCACCCTTCAAATATGTGGTCACTTTGACTGCAGCCATCACAGCTACAGGCTCATTGGTGGTAGCACCTCTTTTTGTCTAACCCCCTTCATCACATGACATGCACAAAAACAACAGCACAATAGTGCTTCAACTTTTCACATGTTCTATTGTTTTCAAACAATGATGCTGGAGTGATGAAGAAAGAAGGGGGATGCCTTGCTTATTCAGAATTAGTTTATCCAACAGAAAAGGAAACCTACCCATTCACAAAAGGAAAAAACCTGACAGAATTAAAGATGAAGCCCTGAAAACACCCCACTGGAATCTTCAACGTCTGCTTATGAGCTGAATTCTCGTGGATAGCTCTTGTTTATTAAACTCAATCAAAAGAGATGCAAACAGTAACATATTTAGGGAAATACGTCATTGCTAATCCTTAGCCCATTTTTATCATCGGAGGCTCCGAAAACCAGTCATTAAGGGTGCAATCCTATGCATGTTTAGAGAGAGAAAAAGTCCTACCAGCATTTCCCAGCCAGCATGGCTAGCCGTGGAATGCTGGGAGTTGTAGGACTTTTTTCTCTCCAAACTTGCATAGGATTGCACCCCAAATAACTGTTCACAATATCAAAAACCTACAGATATCCTTTGAGTGGAGAAGGTAGAGTGGGAGAGCAGTTTTTCTCTTAGAATAGAACAGAAGTTGTTTGTTTTCTGTTTCCCAATCCTATGTTCAGGCTAGCAGATTATTGTCTTTAGCTTTTAAGTTATAAACAACATCAAAACCCACAAGTAATTAATGACTAAATAAATGCAGCTATGACGGCCAAGCTAGGAATACATACATACATATATATAGAGAGAGAGAGATAGAGAGAGAGATATCTTAAAAAAGAAAACATACCAGATGGGAGATCATCCAAAGAAAATTCAAATAATCTGGATTTGTAGACAGAGTGTAAATGGAATTCCTCCTGAAATAAGGAACATCTAAATTTAGTAAATCAATATAAAATAAACTCCCTCAGAACTTTCCTCTAGTACTAAAGGGTGTATTAAATGTTCTCCTAAGGAGCTGAGCAACAAATTAATGGGGATGTTTAAATCTTGCACCATATAAATACCGGAAATTAGTGTTTATATATGTAAGGGAATGAATGAAGATTACTTTTCTAATCTCACTCCTATTTCTGATGAAGTATTCTCACAAGTCAAAAACTTCAGCTGGAACCCACATAAGGATTACCAAGTTGTTTACTGAAGATGTAAAGAACAGACTGTGTGGAATATGCTTCCCGTACATATTATTTGCACTGCATGAACAGTTACTTAAATTCTATTTACCTGTGAATTGTAGTTTTCTTCCGGCTCAATAAGGTATGTGTGATTCCCATCATAGAACATGCCACTGTTAGAAATAGGACAAATATCAGATCTGTACACTAAAATATGGCGAAGGGCGCAATGCTATGCATGTTTAGATAGGAGAAAGTCCTACAACTCCCACCATGCCCCAGCCAGCCATGAGGGGTTCTCATGCATGAGCTGGCTAGCCCTGCCACCTAGAGACTGACATGTGTGTTGGCCATGCTCCCAGGCAACACATGATCTGCATTAGTCTGAATGGGGCCCTACATGTATACGGCTCCATTCATGCGGATGTGAATCCTGGTCAATCAGGATCCCTGTCCTTGTGGAGTGATCCATACATGTGTAGGGCACCCATCAGACTGATGTCGATCATGCTTTGGTCAGGGGGCAAGGCCAACACAGACACTGGTGTCTAGGGGGTGGGGCTGTCTTGCTAATGCAGTCATACTGAATGCCTGAAGAGGACTTTGGTGAACTTCACCTGGAGTTAAAGACAGTAACTCAAAACATTATCAGGAAACAATTGCCTAACTGACAATTTCTGTGATTTAATCATAATCTACTTCCTTTCAAATCTCTCTCTCTCTCTCTCTTTCTCCAATAGGATTGACTCTTGTTTATGCTGTTATTTATCTCAGAATAATTAAGCCTTAACAAGCTTCAACCTCCGATCCATTAACGCAAGGAGTGAAGCTATTCAACTACAATGCAAGGAGAAAGATTCAGCTCTTTTTCATTCTGGGATAAGCAACTATGCAACCTTGTAAATAATGATATCAGAGAATTTTTCCCAAGCCTGGCTTGGGGGAGAACATTCCCACCTCCTTCTCAAAATGCTGCCTAAAAAAGGAGGGAGCAGGGCTGTGGCTTATGCTGGCTCAGCTTGTCTGAGTGTGGAAAGCTAAGCAGGGTCAGGCCTGGTTATTACTTGGATGGGAGACCCCTCCTCTAGTTTCCTGCATTGAGCAGGGGGTTGGACTCGATGGCCTTGTAGGACCCTTCCAACTCTATGATCTATGAAATCTATGAAATTTAAGCCTCCCCGCCGCATCCTTTTCCATCTCCTATCAATATCTGAACCAGAGAAGGGTTGCTGACTCCTCTCCCCCTGCTGCCACCAGCCCTTCCCATCCCTCCAAATGACAGCCCAGATAGATGCGACGGCTAGGAGTGCCTATTATCAGCTCCGGCTGATACGCCAGCTGCGCCCCTTCCTAGAGTTGGAGGACCTAAAGACGTTAGTGCACGCGCTGGTAACTTCGAGGCTCGACTTCTGCAATGCGCTGTACATAGGGCTACCTTTATACCTAGTCCGGAAACTTCAACTAGTGCAAAATATGGCAGCCAGATTCGTTACTGGTACACCTAGGGGTGCCCACATCACACCAGTTTTAAAAGCACTCCACTGGCTGCCAATCAGTTTCCGGGCGAAGTATAAAGTGTTGGTTATTACCTTTAAAGCCCTACACAGTTTGGGTCCGGGTTACCTACGGGATCGCCTTCCCCCGTACAATCCGCCCCGCACACTCAGGTCCTCTGGGAAGAATTTACTTCAGCCAGCCAAAACTAGGCTGACTAGGTATTACCCAGAGGACCTTTTCTTCTGCTGCTCCCAGATTATGGAATGGCCTGCCGGAGGAGATTCGTCAACTTAGCAGTATCTTAGAATTTTAAAAAGCCATAAAGACTGATCTCTTCCGGCAGGCCTATCTGGCGGAATTTTAAGATGCTTTTAAGATGTTTTAATAGTACGTGTTGTGTTTTGATTAGTTTATGTATTTTATATTTTTGTTGTTCCCCGCCTCGATCTAGACGGAGAGGCGGCTAAGAAATTATTATTATTATTATTATTATTATTATTATTATTATTATTATTATTATTATTATTAAATCCCAGTCCCAACCCCCAAAACACCTCTCTGCTTTACTTACCTGCAAGTGTAGATGGCAGCAGTGGAAAGCAGGGAGCAGAAGGGTTTTTCCCCCTTCCTTCCCCCTCCCCTGCTATGCCATCCTAACACACTGCAGAAAGTGTCAGGGCTGAAAGAGGGGTAGCCACTTGGACTTGAGCTTGCCAAGAGCTACTGATAACAATGGGGGGTAGGGGAACCCCTTCTTCCTCTCAGCTTTCTGCTGCTGCTACTACTGTGGTTTCTGTTTGCGGGTAGGTAAAGGGAAGGGTAAAGGAAGGTTCTTCAGGGGTGGGGAGCTAGTGAGGAGTGGGGGTGTTCTTATTTTCTCAAGCCCCTTTGATTGGCTCAGGAAACAAACAGATCTATTTCCAATTTTTGGGAACAAATCAGCTCACTCCCTCGTTGGTCTGAGGACACACCTGGGGGGGGGGGTCTCCATCTCTGTTTGTGAGCAGATAAGCGCCTTCCTTTTGAAGTGCACGTTATTAATATAGGATGCATTAGAAACAGTATTCTTTGCCATGCAAAAGTTCCTATCAAAATTATTTGCAACAATCAACTTGAGTTTCAGTTCATTACATGCAACAGTAGCAATGCCTACTGCTTGCCACCAGTGGGCAGCAAAAATTGTAACCAAGTAAGAATACCTTGCTTAGAAAATGAATGAATGAATGAATAAATAAATAAATAAATATTCTTCGAGCTGTTGCGCTGTCATTTTAATAGCATTAGAATTTACTATAGCTAAGAAGCCCTATTGTTAAGAAGACCTTTCCTTTCTGAGTGCCTACAGTTTTCCGGTCTGTGGTGATATACCTTTTGTGAACCAACATAATTAGGGATTTCCCTATGGATGTGATACATCTGCAATAATCAATGGTTCACAAACTGGGCTTGAACCATATACCAACTTACAGTCCATCGCCAGCAAAAGCTCTCCCGCTGATGCCCCCCATCACCTCCCCATCACCACGTTGCCACCCCTGCCATATCCCACCTCCTCCCTTTCACTGCCACATCCAACCCCAGTCATGTCTCACCCACCCCCATCGCTGCTGTGTCCCACCCCTCTCCCCATTGGTGTCACCTGCCCTCTCTGAAGAGCTGTGTCAGCTGCTCTGGCCAGCATAGCTCTTCAGAGAGCCAGCCATGGCCAGGCCCAAATGCCTGGCTCTGAGGGGGTCCTTCCTCAGAGCCAGACATTGTGGGAGGGGTATCCCAGGAGCTCACCTGCACCACAGTACGTACATGCAATCTCCTGGGACACCCCTCCCACAATGCCTGGCTCTGAGGAAGAAACCCCTCAGAGCCAGGCATTTACTGAGAGATGCAGCTCTACAGAGAGCCTGCCCACCCTCTGGCTCACTCTGAGATTCTCAGAGCGAGCCAGAACTGGCTCCTCTGTTGAGTGGGGCAGGCGGGGTGGGTGGGTCCAGAGCATCCGCCCACCCAGTGGGACTCATGAGAGGGCCAGCCCTGTTGCAGTCTTTCATTTTGTTACAAGTCGTTCTTAAAACTTCAAACGCTGGGGGAAAGAGCTAGGCCTTTTCAGTATATACATATATGGACATTTCAACAGTTGAAAGAAAGAGACAAGAAAGGAGGTCTGAACACATATTCCACAGATGTAGGTCTGCTTCATCAAGTCTGAGAAGTTTGAAGAAAGCACTGAAAGTCAAAACCAAAGTTACACACTAACTTGGAAAGTGTCACTGTAAATCACAAACCATCAAGCTAAGATCAACAAAGGGCCATCAGCTAGTCCCCATCTTCATCCAATTAGCAAACAAGTATCCCAAATGGGCTGAGAGAGCCAATACCTTACTGTTAAAGGAAGCCATGCAGCTAAACCCTGCAAAATGCACTAAAATGATCCTATTTTTAGGCTGGTGCTCTGCACAGAACCTAAACTCAGCACAGAACCTAAACTCAGCACAGAACCTGCCACACTCTCAAGTTTGGAGTATTGCAAAAGGAAAGGAAAAAGAGACAAATTTTCATACACCCAGTATGAGAAAGGGCGGGGAGAAAATTCACACACACACACACACACAGCCCAGTTTGGCAAATACATACATACATAATTTTAAAACCTATTTAGACGTATTTAGAAAAGTGATACTGAAATTACTGAACCATCAATCAATGCAGAACCCATAAGGTAAGTGCAACCCTTTCAGGGAAATTGGATGATGACAAAGAAACTTGAAGTAAGTGCATCTATTTATAACACTCACTTGCAGCTTGACCTCAGAAGCAATGCATTACCCTCAGCTCTGATGTCCTCTCTTATGTGTTTATAAAATATAAATGAACAGGTAAATAATAATACTTTGGATTTGGAATGTCCAAAATGTTTTATATACATTATCTCCAAAAACTTTACAACAAACCTACAAGGTAGGCCAGTACTATTATCTCCATATTATAAGGGGTGGTGATGGGGATGGGACAAAGCTCTGACATGGTGACTTGCCTAAACCCACTTCATGACTGAGGTGAGATTTGAACCAGAGATTTCCAGGTTCACATAACACACTCTTTAGCCACTATGTAATCCCATAATCCACTGCTTTAGTGGCACACGGGGTCAAGTACAAGGGTCCTACTGCCAGAACTGCCATGACACAAACTAGCATACATGGTAGTTAATGCCAAAACATTGGGACAGTTCAGACAATCCTCCTAACTATGGTTTGGAGAATCAGATAAGGGCAGTGGGATCGCCAGTTCCCTCCCCCACTGCTTGGTTTGAACAAACCATAGTTTGCCTCAGGATTTAGAAACCATGGTTTAAAATGGGTTTCCAGTTCTGGTTTGGGGGCAAACCATGTTTTGTGCAAACCAGGAAGTGGAAGGAAGGAATAAGAGAAGGTGGAATCCACAAGCCTGAGGCTCATTTTCAATCCTCCAAACCATGGTTTAGACCAGGGTGGGCAAAATGCAGCCTTCACTGGACCCCACTGTGGTCCCAACCACCCGCCAAAACTGTAAAAAAAAAATTTTTTTAATGGCATCTGGAGCAGCCATTTTGAAGTATTTTGTACCCTTGTCATGCTCCATAGCTACTATGGAGCACCAACTGGCACGCTAAAGCCAGTCCAGATGCCATTTCTGATTAGGATTATACCACAGAGGCTGTGTGTTCAGCCTGCGGGGGGCGGGGGGGCTGCAGGGGGCAAAACTGGCTCCTGGACCTCCCAAAGTTGCCCATCCCTGGTTTAGACTGTATCATCTGAACCAACCCACAAAATTAGGCTACCAGAGCAAAGGGAGAGATTCCAGATTCACAATAAATCCTTCTATAATGTGACCACAGCCACAGGAGAAGGTGAGCACAGATATTCTAGGAACAGAGGAAGCTGCCTTAGATGAGTCAGGCCATTGGTCCATCTAGCCTAGTATTGTCGACACTGACTAGAAGCAGTTCTCCAGGGTTTCAGGCCCAATTCTTTCCTAAGCCTACCTGGAGAAGCTTGAACCCTGGACCTTTCAGCATACAAAACTTGTGCTCTACCACTGAGCTATAACTCCTCCCTTCTCATCTCGCTGGAATAACTGGTATATGAAAAATCTTTTATTTTTTCAAGTTGGACTAGAACAATGGAGTGGTAAGAAAGATTTATGGGTTAGATCCAGATCATACTTAAGAGCAGAACCATGTAAATCAGTGGGATTTAGGTTAGTGACTAACTTGTCCCATTGATTTCACTGGCTCTACTCTTGAGTATGACTGGATCGGGATCCAACCCAATGTTCTTTGTTATTACATTAGAATGCAGCATAGATCAGCCTTCCCCAACCTGGCGCCCTCCAGATGTGTTGAGCTGCAACTCTCATTCATTCCTAGCCAGACTAGCCATGCTGACTGGGAATGATGGGACTTGCAGTCCAACACATCCAGAGGGCGCCAGGTTGGGGAAGGCTGTCATAGGTCCATCTAGTGTTCTCCAACCTTGGGTCCCCAGATGTTTTTGGCTTACAACTCCCAGCATGCCCCAGCCAGTGTAGCTCGCTGGGGCATGCCGGGAGTTGTAGGCCAAAAACATCTGGGGACCCAAGGTTGCAGAACACTGATCTAGTCCAACATCTTGACTCCCACAATGGCCAACCGGATAACTCCGGGAAGCCCACAAGCAGGGCATGACGACCACACATCCTGCCTGTGAACCTGGAAGTTCCATAGAGCCATCATGACTAGTAGCCACTGATAAGACTTTTCCTCCAAGCATTTAAATACCCACTTTGCTATAGGGATTTATATAATGCAGAGATGGGAGAACCCATTGCACGGGGATCTAAATAATGTAGGAATGGGGAACAGGCTGGGTGCGGCCCCCAGGGGGTTCCCCATCTAGTCCACAAGCTTCTCTTGAGGTTCTCTCTGATCAGTGATCGGAGATAAAAAGGGTATTTAAAGGCAATTCACCTTTAAATACCCTGAAAAGAATTGAGGTGTGTTTTGTAGGCACTGAGGGCTGTTGCATCGAACTGAGGTATGCGCCTTGCAAGCTGTTGCATAGAATTGAGGTGTGCATGAGCATTTTGCAGGCATGGAGAGCTATTGCATAGAACTGAGGTGTGCTTTTGGCAGGTATGAGAGCTGTTGCATTGGGGCTTATTCCTGACCGGCCTGGACTTTGCTGTGTTTTGTATGGTCAGTGGGGAAATGTCCAAATTGCTAAGAATTACATCTGGTCCTGCCCACTTTGCGCTTAGCCCCACCCACTGCTGGGACGTCCCTCCATCCCAACTTGAGACCCTTCCCAAATTGAAATTCAGCCCCTGGGCCAAAAAAGGTTCAACAGCCCTCATTTAATGTAAACTAGTTTATCGGATATCTAATATAGCTAATGCACCACGAACAGAGCGCAAAACTGCTCTTTTGGCAATCAAGCTAACTTGTGAGCTGCTCCTAAAAAATACACGTACCGGTATTTTCATTTTCGCCAAACTTCTGCTCAAAAAAAGTGGGCTGGATGGAAGGACTGACATTTTAGAAGAAAGCCAATTTTAGAGATCACAATTTTTCATTGTAGATATTTGCATCCATCTATATATAAAACATCTTAAGAGAAACTTACTGAAGTCCATGGCATGTTGACAGAGCAACAAAAGATTCTGTATTCCCTCGGATGTGACCTTGGTAATAACAATGTTCTCCTCCCTGCAATTAGAAACAGAGACTGTGAGTTCATGTCACATACATGGTTTTGCAAACAAACCAGGGATTAGATTACCAAATCAGATGGCTGAAGTAAATGGCTGAACAATACACCCGTAGGCTTTACTACAATTTCTGATGCAATAGGTGAACCAGGTTTCATTATATTCGATGATAGGCCCCTTCCAACTCTATGATCTATGAAATCTATGCTACAGGTGAGCCTGAGTTAAGTAACCTGAGAGCTTTGAACACCAACGTTCTCTCACCATTCACTCTGACCTTATATCTATTACAGTGCAAACGGCCAAAATTTGGTGAATGTGAACCTGAAATTGTCAATATTCACATGCGAATGTCTATGTTCACCAAATTATGGACAAATATACAACCATGTTACTGTAAATAGAATACTGGTATACAGTAGCCAGAACAACTGGCTACTCTTGGAAGTGTATACATGATCAAATAGTATATAGTTATCAGCAATAAATAAAACTAATCTGAGATATAGAGTACTACCAGTTAGTGTTAAGGGAATACCACTGTATAGTACATATTACTATACATACTAATATCATACATCACCACAAGTCCTTTCATTATAACACCATACCAAATCCTTTCATTATGAAACAAGGCCTACTACAGCATATTACATGGAGTTGCAAAACCGGCTGAATTAGTTCTCTAATGTGCAATACAAAGGAGGGTTTAGTGTTTATTATTACATTTATATCTTGCCTTTTTTCCTCTTGCAAGCAACTCAGGGCAGCTTACATGGTCCTCCTCCTCTCCATTTTATCCTCACAACAAACCTATGATTGTAGGTTGAGAGTCCGTGACTGGCCCAAAGTCACCCAGTGAGCTTCATGGCCAAGTGGGGACTAGAACCTGGATCTCCCAAGTCCCAGTCCAACACTCTAACCATTACACCACACTGGCTCTCACTGGGTTTCTTACCACTGGGAATGGATACATCCATCTTTGTATTAAATCTATATAAGATAAAACAGCACTCATCTAGAGAGCCACATGGTACTGTGGTTAGAGCGTAGGCCTTTGACTAGGAAGGCCTGGGTTCAAATACCCATTTAGCCACTATGCTAACTAGGTGACTTTGGGCCAGTCTCTATGCCTCGTTCCAATCTACCTCTCAGAGGGTTGTTGCAAGGATAAAAGGGGGAACCGCATACACCATCCTGAGCTATTCGGAGGGAGGCCATGACTTAAAAAAACTAATAAATAATAATAAAATAATCTGATCTTTTGGCTCCATCACACTGGCCATCTTCACTTCTAACAGGAAAAAGGACTGGGGGAGGATCAATGACCCGCCACAACACCACCCAACACCACCCTGGCAGTACAGCTACTACTGTGGATGTGCTTCACAGCTGTGCTTCAGTACTAGGCAGCTGCCCTGGGCCCACTGATGGTTGAATGTCCCAGCTGGTCAGATGTTAAGGATCACAGCAGTAATCACAGAGGCAGTATTAGGCGGTGGCCTACTAGGGCTTTCATTTGGAGACCCGAATCTCTGGGAGGCCCTCTGCCCCACCACCCTGCTGTCCATGGGCACTTGATGAAATAAAGGTACAGGGGCCCTGAGGATCTCTGTTGCATCTGATCTCCCTGGATGAGCTGGCTTTTTGCTCACATGTGCTTCGCCTCCTGCTGCCCCCCTCCCTTTGAATCTTTCTGCCTGAGGTTTTCTCCTGAAATCAAATGCCCTCCTCTCCCACAGCACTGTCTGCTGTGCTGAGAGTTGTATAAGTGGGCAGGGCAGATGGCACACAATTGCACTCAAGATCTGCAGTGGTGCGGCTGTACATTTTGAAGTGCAGGTGCTCATCCATGCTCATCATGGATCAACACTGTTGCCTGCATTTGTGGACTCTCCTCGGGGGCGTGGCTGTGATGTCAACAAACCAGTTCTAACAGTTTCCATCTCCATGAAGAGCAGGTCTTTTGTAAAGCGAAAAGACCATTCAAGACCAAGACACCCCAAAATACTTTCCATTACAGCAGGGATCAGTATATTATTGTTGGGAAAATTCATTTCCCCCCCGCTTTGTGGGAATTGCAGCTAAGCTCAGAGAGAGCAGGGAAGGCAGAGGGGGGTGGGAGATGATGTCAGTGTCCCTGCCAGTCAAAAAAAGTGTCAGCGCTGCATCCCAGCGAGCCCTGGCTCCACTACACCACTGAAGATCTGGAAGTGATGCCACCTTTCCATGATGCCAGAGCAGCAGCTACCCCCAGCTCGTGGCCCCGCTCCTCCTGCTCACCAGGTGTGCGCAGCCAGGACACTGTCCTCCAACAGTCCACGTGTCTTCATGCTAATATCAAGGAGGGGGAGCAAGCTCAAAGCACAACTCCAATATTTTGCCCATCACCTACTTCTATTCGGGATTAAGTGGATTAACCTACTTTTTATTCTAGATTTTTAAAAAGAGCTTATTCAGAACAAAAGATGAGCTCTGGCAAATGGCTAAAGGCCAATTTAAACGTGGCACGGAAGCTAGTGAAATATCCAAAACAGAACAAAAAAATGCTCAGCCGTGCAGCTTTTCCACACAGCCAGCGTAATGTTTAAAAAGGCTCTTTGCATGGACACCAGCCCGAACGGATGTACTGCTTGTGTGCCAGTAATGTACGGCACAGTGGGAAGCTGCATTGGTGTGCAAACATCGGCGCACACATGAGCCAGCGTGCAGCTCAAGGCCAGCGTAAATGTAACCCCAGTCATGCGGAGCAACTCTCGTGTGGTACAAAGTCAAGTGCTTTTGTGCAGTTTCTTTGGGGGGGAGGCGGTAGTTAGATGGATCTGCTCTAGAACTATGTTTAAATATTGGAATATAAAGGCTTTCAGCCAAGCTACCGGAATGATGCCTGATTGGTTTTATCAAGGAAAATACAGAAGCCAACATCAGAGACCACCAACTAATGTTACTTTGAAGTAACTCAGCAGGAATACCATCAGGGCCCGCGGCCTTCTCTTTCTTAAGCTGGATGATTAAACCCTCCACAGTGACAGGGTCGACTGGTTGCCATTCAGGCACTCCTGGAGGTAGACAAGGGAGTGAATTTCGAGGACCACTGTCACTGAAAACAGCTCGAAAATGGTTCTCCCAGACATTAGCTGGAATATGGCACACTGGATTGTCGGAGCTATTACTTAAGGCTCATGACATTAGCTGCCAAAAGAGTTTACTGCTGTGAGTTACCGATGCCGCTATCAACATTTGCCATGCTTCACGGGTGGCTTCATTCTTTTTATGGCGTAATAGTTTCTTGTACTCTTTCTTAAGCTCGAAATAAGAATGTGGGAGTTGCTTTTCATTGCTTGTGGCCAAGGTTAAGCAGTCCTCCATTCAAATTTTTAAATTGCACTCTCCAGCTCAGGGCTGGATTAAGGCCAGCTGATGCCCTAAGCACAGCCCAATAATGATGCCCCCTCGGCCCTTCCCTTGCTTAGCTGGCAAGACATTAAGACTCGGTAAGTGCTGAAGGTGAAATAAGGCATTAAAAACTCAGTTTTCTTCAAGGCCATCCCCCATGCCAGAACACACAACTATATTAAATATAAACTGTTTTCTAATTACCGTATATTTATTTAACACGAAATAGCAGCAAGCAATATAAGCCAATTACTTACTTATAACGAGGGCAACAGAAAGAAATACAAATTTTCAACACTGTTTTATGCAGTTTTTAAAAATAAAACTGTTATAAGGGGGGAAATGCAAATACAAATATTTGTGGTACTCTGGTACTCTGTGGTGCCCCCCTTCCCTTGGTGCCCTAAGCACATGCTGATATTTATTTATTTATTTTTATTTTTTATATTTATACCTCGCCTTTTTTCCTGCAAGGAACCCAAGGCAGCTTACATAATCGATAATCCTCCTCTCCATTTTATCCTCACAACAACAACCCTGTGAGGTAGTTTAGGCTGAGAGTCAGTGACTGGCCCAAAGTCACCCAGTGAGCTTCATGGCCGAGCGGGGACTAGAACCCGGATCTCCCGAGTCCCAGACCTACATTCTCTCCACTACGCCACACTGGCTCTTAATGCTTAATGATTACTCCAGGGCTGTTCCAGCTAACGTACCTCCAGGTCCTCTCACCAGTGGGGAGAGCACCCCAGTCCTCTGTTGGGTAGGATACCCGGCACCAACCTCTGAAACGCTCCTGAGGTCTCATTTCCACTACAGTTTCCATGTAAGTAAGAAGAAGCTAGAGTTCTTTCTGAGCAGCAGCAGAAGAAGATCCTGCAGCCTCTTACCTTCTCCATACCTGGAACAAATGACAGGTGACCGTGCCTCTCTCTCAAGCCCTATGGTGCGTGCCAGAGGACTCGAGGAAGGGGAGGGGAATTGGTGGTGACTACAAATAACAGCCGGCTAGGAAAATGTCGGTGGCGCAGTAGTGTGCGAAATGCCAACCGATGATTAACCTTTCCCCCCCGTCTCTCCAGCAGGCAGCCATTGCAAGGTCACTGGGTTGAGAAATCGCTATCCTCAGCATGTCGCTAAATCTAATTACCAATTACCAAAGTGTACACAAGTTTAAGTGAGCAGCAAGATAATGCACTGTTTCCAAGTTTTATATATATATCCCTTGCAGAGACAGTGGCTGCTGGTGAGGGCGGGGGGTGGTGGTGAGGAGGGAGAGAGGAAACAAGTACAAAAAGGTACTTGTTTCCTCAAATGGTACCTCAAATAATAGGCCTCAAATAGTACTGTGGCATATTATGGAAAAAGTAGTTTAGCAAGCCTGTGCGTGTTTAGACACACAAAAAATTCTACAACTCCCAGCATTCCTCCGCCAGCGTAGCTGCCTGGGGAATGCTGGGAGTTGTAGGGCTTGTTTCTGTCTACACATGCATAGGATTGTGCCTTTAGCATGGCATGAAAACTCAGCTCAGCAGAACAACATTCCTCAGTGTAAAAAAAGAAAGAAAGAAAGAAAGAAAAAGAAGCAGCTTCAAGACTGAGTTATATTCAGCCAACCTTCCACAACCTGGTCCCTCCAGATGTGAAGCAGCGGCTGTCAGAGAGCTGTCACACTGCCGAGAGGCTGACGGAGCATGTCTATTGCTTGGACATACGAGTGAAGGGCTAGGAAAACACTGGGCTTGATCCAGACTTAATCATATTTAGAGTAGACTTGTTGAAATCAGTGGGGCTTTCATTAGTCATGATCTTGTTGGCCCTATGGGAGGGACCCAGGATCTGTCTTCTGTGGACGGAAGGGCCCAGCTCATGGAAGGTGCCTCTGCCTGATTTGGCGGGATCCCCCTCCCCCTGCAACACACCTCACCCCATTGAGCAGGGTCCCCCAACCCTCTGTGTAGCATTTTCAGGGGGCTGGAGCAGGTGCTGTGGGGAGGAGTGGGTGGAGAAGGGCACCTCCACCAGTCCAGTTGCACATGCCAGGGCTGTTCCAGTTGTGGAACAACTGTTCCAGTTGTGGAACTTCAGTATGCTGATGATAATGTGGTCTCCGCACATTCAGAGGATGATCTCCAAACTATCCTAAATGCTTTTGCAGAAGCATACGAAAAACTTGGTCTCTCACTTAACATCAAAAAAACCAAAGTGCTTCATCAGCAAGTGCAAGCTAACCCTTGGATGATGCCATCTATCCAGCTTGGCGGGACAATACTAGGAAAATGTCGATCATTTTCTCTATCTTGGCAGCTATCTTTCTGTTACAGCTAACATCAACAGTGAAATCCAGTGAAGTGCCGCGTTTTCTCGAATGAAACATAGAGTGTTCGAGGACTGGGATATTTGTAAGAAGACCAAAACACTGGTTTATGAAGCCATTGTACTGCCAACTTTATTGTATGCCTGCGAAACATGGACTATCTATAAACGTCACTTCCACCTCCTTGAAAGATTTCATCAACGTTGCCTCTGGAAAATCCTGCGAATTACTTGGGAAGATAGGCGAACAAATGTCAGTGTACTGGAAGAAGCAAAGACTACTAGCGTTGAAAAAATGATCCTTCAACGCCAACTTCAGTGGACCGGTCATGTTGTTCGAATGCCTGACTGCCGTCTCCAAAAGCAGTTATTTTATTCCCAACTCAAGGATGGAAAGCGGAATATCAGTGGTCAATATAAGAGGTTTAAAGATGTTCATAAGGCTAATCTAAAAAAATGCAATATAAACATCGAAAACTGGGAAGCTCTGGCCCATGAACGATCTAACTGGAGGTTGGCCTTTCACAAAGGTTCCATGGACTTTGAAGAAGCCCGAGTGCAAGGTGAAAGGGAGAAACGTGCTAAGCGAAAGCACGTCAAATGAATCCTTTACAGGACCATCTTCCATCTGGTAATCTGTGTCCTCACTGTGGGAAGCTGTGTGGATCTAGAATTGGCCTCCACAGTCACTTACAGACCCATCGCTAGAGTCTACACAATTTTTCTTTAGAATTTCCTCCTTTTAAAATTTCCTTTTTGTAAATTTTTACCCTGGAAGACAATCTTACTTGGTCACGAGTGATTGCCTGATGATGATGCACATGCCTAAATCTGGATCCTATCACATATTTTTTTTCTTCCTTCTTCTCTCAGTCTCTCTGTCTGTCCATCCCTCTCTCTTTCTTTACACCTCACTCTTCTCTTGATTGCTGGGGCATATTTGAGGAGTGAGGACAGGTGAGAGGAGATTTATGCTATACCTCGGTGGTCAGGAGAAATACATATACGGTATAACTATGGTTGCACTGTTATCTGTCCTTCTTGTCCCATTAATTGGTTCAGATTGGAAGAAAAATGGGTGGTGAGTGGGGGTGGCTCAGTAAGGGGTGTGTGCAGATGCTTGTCTTTGTGTTTATTCAAGAGTTATAAAACCTTCACTAAGAGTATAAATGCTTAAGACCTCTGTTCTAAACATCACCTTTAAAACCAATGTTACGGACAGCAGGAATAGCTCAGAAGAATCGCACAAGAATCCCATCTACGACTTGGCCCCAGAAAAGAGGCTTTGAAGTCAAGGGAGGGAGGGTTGTGCGCCATGCACTACCAATAAGATGCTTCGTGCTTGCAGCTGCAGGGCACAGAAACATGGCTCATTCACTTTGCTACTCTCTGACATCTGGCAAGGGAGATGTGATCGCATCTGCTCGGAAACCTGATTCATGATGGCTTCCCTTAAGAGACAAACAAACTGGTTTTGAATCGCACCTAAGACAGCCTTCCCCAACCTGGTGTCCTCTAGATGCACTGGGAATGATGGGACTTGCAGTCCAACATATCCGGAGGACACCAGCTTTGGGGAAGGCTGACCTAAGAGATACTGAAAAGGCAAGGGAAACCAAGGAACATTCCCTTCTCCTTCCCATTACTTCAAGATGAATTATAACCATTAGGAATTGGTACAGCAGAATCTAAGGCACAGTTCTTGAACAAATTTTCTCTCACACACACACAGTGGCATAAGCCACTTGCATAGGAGGTGGGCCAGCTAAGTGAAGCGCAACGTCCAATGTAGGGATGTGCACAGAGCTCAATTGGGGTGGGTGGGTTTGGAAGTCCAGCAAACTTGCCGGGTTCGACCCCCCCCCCCGAGCTCCGCTCGCCCTACCTTTTCCCCGGCTGGAAAAGCACGAGCTGAGCTGGGGAATCGAGTTCCGGTTTCCAGCACTACGTTGTTTATGTAGAAAATGGTGTAAGATACGTTAAAAACGGCCACAATTTGTGTAATTTGCACAAACCACGGTAATTTTTTAACATATTTTACGCTATTTTCTATGTAAACAACATAGAGTCGGGGACCCAGAAGCGCGGCGAGCACCTCAGCTGGCGCACCAGGAGCACTCGGCTCACACGCCGTAGGTCAAGTGCTGGGTGGATCACCCACCCCTAGTCCAATGTGCAAATGTGTGTAACAAAACCCAGAGAGTTTTCATCTAAGGAAAGCAGCCTTGGGACAGGGTGCATTACCACAGGGGCCTGGTCCAGCCAAGGCACCTTACTTTAGATTCGAGGATAATCAGGAAGAAATAAAGCCACTTGTGTTAAAGATGACATACAGTTTATTGAATACAGTGATGAAATATGGATGCAGACTATCAACAAACAAGCAAAGGAAAAGCTCACAAAATGTCCTGCGCATTGCAGTGCTTCCTAATGTGACAGACACCACCCCCAGGGCACTGTTGCTTGTTTGTTGATAGTCTGCATCTTCTCATTCTAAGCAGAAAGCCAAAGGGCAAACTTGCAAGCTAAGGATTTTATAAAGTTCCTCTCTCCCCCCCTGTTTCAGAGGCTATCAGTAAGCCACCAGCTAACCCCCCCCCTTTCCTGGGAGACAAGGGGGGGGGCAAAGCTGCTTCAGTAAAGCAAAGCGTTTCATTTCTCATAGCAAAAGCAGCGCTTATCTAAGGAATATAATTGTGGAAAATACCTTCAAGGCAATTATCTCTGGTGCTCTTCCTAACAAGCTGGGGGTTATACTTAAGACTCTGGCATAGCTCCAAGAAACTATCCTGGCTTTTGGACACTGTGAAAGTTCACTACGCTACCTGTTGAACCTTAACCTTAACCTCTTCACCATTCTTCTGGTAGAGCCCATCTAATACACAGGGCTATTTGGAACAAAGAGGTGGTTAGAGGTGCGCAATCCTTCCTCCACACACACACACCAGGCCACTTCCATCCTCCCACTCCCTTAGAGTTTTACAAAAGCCTTTACTTTTTAGAACAGAGCTCCCCAACCTTGGCTTCCCAGATGTTCCTGGACTACAGCTCCCAGAATCCCTTGCCATTAGCCATGCTGGCTGGGTGTGCTGGGAGCTGTAGGCCAGCAACATCTGGGAAGCCAAGGTTGGAGAGCCCTGTTTTAGAAGAAGTTGGAGGAGAAAAGTGGGGGCAAGGGAAGGGTTAAGCACAGGCACATTGCTGCTTCTCCAGTCCAAATCACTCCTTCCCAAAGCTGCTGCTGCTCCATAGAACAGGTGTGGGCAACTTCCACAGGTCCAGCAGCCAATTAGAATCATAGAACAGTAGAGTTGGAAGGGGCCTATAAGGTCATCGAGTCCAACCCCCTGCTCAATGCAGGAGAACAGAAGTGGGCAGCCCAGGCAGCCCCCCATCCAAGCACTGACCCGGCGGCTCATGCCCGCTGAGCTTCAGCACGTGGCCCGCATTATATGCTCTCAACACCACCTGCAGGTATTTACCCTCCCCTTTGGAACCCACCAGGAACCACACCCCTTCCTGCTGCTGCTTAAATTGTTGTAATTTTCTTTGAAAATAAGGCTTCCGGGAGAGTGATTCTGCTTCCCAACAAGGGGTGCTCTCTCTGCATACTTTGTTTTGAAGGAAAATCACAGCTTTTTTTTTTTGCTGCTGCTGCTGCTGCTGCTGCTGCTGCTGCAACAAATTTGGCGGCAACAGCAGCAGTGCCCCACCCCCCACAAAAATGACCCATGGGCTGGATGTTGCCCACTCCTACCCAGAAGGAGTGGAAACTCATTGTACACGTCCACATGTAAGGTGCAGTTCTGACCGAGGGTTTCAACTGCCTCCACACACACACACCAGAATGCTCGCTGTTCTGCAGCGAGCATTCTAGAATTTTGCAAGTGGTCCTTCCAAACAATGACAAGATGCTGCATTATAAACGGGGTCAGTAGTTCTACAAAATAGGTGAGTAAGACAAGCTATTTTTAGTTACAGTGGTATACCACAGAGAGTGTCCTGCATGAGTGGCATTCACTGGATGGCCTTGGAGCAGCACACATCCTGCATTGGATACGGCCCTCCACTCTTAATAAGCAGCAGAACAAATAAAAATAAACACCATAAAAACATAATCTAAAAATACAACATGAAAAGTGTTCCTGTGGGTAGAACACGTGCTTTGCATCAATCCCCAGCAGCTCCAGGTAGTGCCAGGAAAGAATCCCGCCTGAAACCCTGGAGAACTGCTGCCAGTCAGTGTCAACGGTACTGAGCTGGATGGACCAAGGGTCTGACTCAGTATCAGGCAGCTTCCTATATTTTTTAATGTTCCTGCCCTGGAGCTGTTTTCAGCCAATGAACACCTATCCTTAGGTAGTGAGTAGGGACAGCTGGTGCTCTGAGAGTATGACGAGGGCACAGTGACTTCAAAGAAGCGGGATGCAGAAAGCCTTGCACAGGGTGAGGGATACCGGGCTGGATCCAGATTGAAGTGCGTGCAACTGGGCAGGTGGGAGGCAGAATTCCCCTGCTTGCCACAGCAGCATCTCCAGCCCCCTGAAAATGCTTCACAGAGGGACAGGGAACCCTGCTGGATGCAGGAGAAAAGGAGAATCCCCCCCCCCAAAATTGGGAGGGGATACCTTCCATGAGCAGAGCCCACAGAAGGCAACCCACTGTATTTATTTATTATCAGCGTTAGCCCCACCTTTCCATACCAGGGGTAGTATTCAATGCTACCGTACCACTAGCGCTACTGTAAACCAATGCTAGCACAACATCATTAATGCTTGCTAGGCAAAGGGGGGAAAGCAGCGATTTGTCCATGAAATTCAGTGGGAAGCTGCACTACCAAAATTCGGCGGCATATCACTGTTGCTTAGCAAGCGCTAATGACGTTGCACTGGTGTTTATTTATTTATTTATTTATCATATTTATATCCTGCCTTTTTCCCTGCGAGGAACCCATACCAACCTATCTGGTCACTGAGGTCATCAGATGGCATGGTCCTGGTGGTTCCTCGTGGACCTTTGGCCCGATTCGAGTCCACCAGGAGAAGAGCCTTCAATGTGGTGGCTCCATTTGTTTTCAATGTACTGTTTTTGTCTTTTTACTGTTCACCGCTCTGGAATCTACTTAGATATGGAGCGGTATACAAATACTGTAAATAATAACAACCCAAGGTGGCTTACATAATCCTCCTCCTCCTCTCCATTTTATCCTCACAACAACCCTGTGAGGTAGGTTAGGCTGAGAGCCAGTGACTGGCCAAAATCACCCAGTGAGCTTCGTGGCCAAGTGGGGACTAGAACCCAGATCTCCCGAGTCCCAGTGAAACACTGTAACCACCATGCCACACTGGTTTTGGTTTATGCTAGTGCAACATCATTAGCGCTAGTGCTGTGACAGCATGGCATACTGCCCCAGATGGCCGATAATAGTAACAAATCAATACCATGTAAAAACAATTATAAAATAAAAACTAAACACCCCATGTATAACAACAATAAATAAAAACAAAGCAGGATACAAGCAGCCAACAATAATTTAAAAAAACAACACACAATACAAGCAGCAGGCAGGTTGAAAGCCTGTCTAAACAGGAAGGTCTCCATCTGCTGACAAAAGGGCAACGGGAGGGAGTTCCACAGCCTGCCAAGGGGTTAAGCCAGGGTGCAGAACCTCCTTCAGCCTGAGAGCCCAACTCCATTACGGAGAAGCTCTTTGAGGCCCCATTCCCATGGTGGGCGGGGCCAAAAGCAAAAGGGGCGAGGCCAAAATGTCATTTCGTTTCATTTCATTTATTACATTTATGAATCGGCCATCTGGCCGGCCACCCGGCCACCCTGGACGATGTAGAATTAAAACAAAGCAATAATAAAACAAACATAACAATTAGAACAGTATAAAAAAATATTTTAAAATCCTAACCCACCCTATATTCCCGCCTGAAATACCACGTTTTTAATGCGCGGAGGAAGCTCATCCATATCAGCATATTTTAGCTTAAAGCTCTTACTGCCAGTAATTAAGCCTTAGGAGAGGCACTTCAACCTTTTGGAATTGGGGGGGGGGGAGACAACTGCACTAAAGCCATGAAACCACCAGATGATCAGTGGTTGGGGGGAAGGAACATGGTCACCTGAGTAACCCCCCAGAGGGGTGCACTGGGACTCTAGGAGGGCCAGATCTGCCCCCCCCCAGGCCTGAGGTTAAGCACTTGATAGGAGGCAACAGGGCAGCACCTGCCTACGCAAGGGAGATATTATGACATGCGTATGTGCTTAGGCACGTGCGCACAAACTCTGAAATCACTTCCTACGGTTGCCTCTACAGAAGAAAGATTTCACTTTGGTATCATGAACATTTCATTATGCCACTCCGTGAACACGTCCGCTGCATGGAAAATTGGCCAGCGGCAATCTCTTAGTGAATATCACTGACCTATATAAAGGAAATATTTCTTGCTGCGTGACTTCCCACTTAATTGCAAGAGTTACAGAATCAAGACTCTGTATGCCACAACGGAATGTCAAGGCGACACGGCTAATACACAAGCCCGTTACCTTAAAATCATTCTGCTGGCACAAACACTTCATTAAAAAAAAAAAAAAAAAAAGCTTGGTGCGTGGGGGAGAGAAGGCAACCACCACTTTGGAGTGGGAATGACTGCAGGATGTCAGCATGAGCCACCCTGCTTCAGTTCAGATATAACATTCACAATCCTCCAAGCCAGTGTTCTCCAACCTTGGGTCCCCAGATGTTTTTGGCCTATAACTCCCAGCATGCCCCAGCCAGCTACGCTGGCTGGGGCATGCTGGGAGTTGTACGCCAAAAACATCTGGGGAGCCAAGGTTGGAGAACACTCCTCCAAATGATGGTTTGGCATATTTATTTATTTATTTATTTATTATATTATATTTATACCCCGCCTTTTTTCCTACAAGGAACCCAAGGCGGCTTACAGAATCATCCTCCTCTCCATTTTATCCTCACAACAACCCTGTGAGGTAGGTTAGGCTGAGAATTCGTGACTGGCTCAAAGTCACCCAGTGAGTTTCATGGCCGAGCGGGGACTAGAACCAGGACCGGTGCAGGGCTGTTTGGCGCCCTAGGCCAAATTATATTTAGCGCCCACCCCTCTCGTGCCGTGGGGGGGGCTCCGGAGCAAAGCAGCCCTGCTCTGCAACCCACCCACCCCGTGCCGCCACCGCCGCCGCCACCACCACCTACCTCCCCCCCCCCCCGCTGCTGGCTGCTGCTGCTGCCGCCGCCGCCTCCGACGTTGTTTTTTTTTCTTTTGGAAAATTCAACGTTTAAAATTAATAATAAATAAATAAAAAGTGAGTGAACAAAGAGTGGCACTCCAGAGTAAACAAGCAGTGCAAAAGCCCTAGCCCCCCCCGCGGGAGAGAGGCGCCCCCTTCTTTGTGCCCTGCTGGTCTCTAGCCAGACCCACGCCTCCCCTTTTGGGCTGCCGCCTCCTCCTCCTCCTCCTCCCCCCCTCGAGCCGCTCCGGAGGTGAGTTTCACTTTCCATTCCGCCTGGCAAGCCTCCGCCCGAGCAGAGCGCTTTTTTTTTTTGGCCGGGGCGGGGAAACCAGGGCAACAGGGCTGTTTAAGCCCTGTTGCCCTGGTTCCTCCGCCAAAACAACGCCGGCAGGGCTCCGGAAACGATGCGAAGGTAGGTAGGTAGGTAGGTAGGTGGCTGGTGGGCGGGCGGGCGGGCGGGCACGCGCGCGCGCGGGGGGGGGAGGTGCAGCGGAGGCGGCAGCGGCAGGCGGGGAGGCGCAGCGGAGGTGGCAGGCAGGGCAGGAGCGCGCCGGCGGTGAGGAAGGAGCGCACCGTTTCTGCGCCCCTCTTCCGCCACGCACCCTAGGCAGCCGCCTGGGTCTGCCTAGCGGTAGCGCCGGCCCTGACTAGAACCCGGATCTCCTGAGTCCCAGTCTAACACTCTAACCACTACGCCACACTGCCGAGGGTGTCCCACAACAGACTGTCCTGAATTTTGCCTTCCTCACTGCTGCACGGACATAATACGTTTGCCCCCAAAAGGGCAGAGCTACACCAGCTAATGCAGCACCTGTCAGATCCTCTTCTGCCCACTCCTCTTGCCCTGCGTGAATAGCTTACGCCACTGGCAGAGCAGGACGGAGGCAGGTGGGCAGCTCCAGCGGGGTTTGCACAATGAGAAAATTGGATGGCATCAAATTAAAATTACATGTTAATAAATCTCACCCAATTTTCTATCACCTTTTCTACCTTGCACACTTTAAACGTTTGCTTTAATTTAAAAAACAAACAAAAAAAACCCTCGATGTTACCATGATTTGGCAAAAGAGAAATAATTAACGCAGGGAAGACCAAGTGATTAAGGTTTCCCGATCCTCCCCATGTCAAGCACAGTTCTGAAAGTGTCCCACTGACAGAGCCTGCTGCTTTCACGCTCTTAACAAAATATGAGGCACTAGCCGTTTTAAAAATACATACATTTACAAATAGGTATTATAATGTTGGAATTGCTACTTTAGTCCATCTACAGGGAGCTCCCTACAGGAGTTGTTAGCTGCAACACAGACTCAAGAAGTATATTCCCAAATTCAAAGTGATTGGGAAGTAGAATAGGTAGAATAAAAATTCAGAGTTCTCAGTAAGCCCTTGTCTACCGTAGTGAAGAGATCACCCTTCCCCAACTTAGTGGCTTACAGAGGCATTGAACTACAACCTCCATCATCCCCAGCCAGCACGGCCATGGGGGGGGGGTTGGATTCCAATACATCTGGAGAGCGCCAAGTTCAGGAAGTCTGGCATAGAGCTGGGCTTTGAGAAAAAGGAACTTATACAAAGTCACATCATTGGCCCATTTAACTCAGTATTATCTACATCAGGGTGGGCAGAAGGTTGATCTGGATCTACTGGTAGATCTCTGGGTGATTTGCAGTAGATCAGCAAGGACTTCTGACTTCCAGTTGTTTCACAATACCAACATCAAAACGGCTCCAGAAGTGGATTTTTGTGGGGGAGGATTGTAGGTTCTCCGTTCAGTTTTGGAACGCAAAACAAAAATTCATGGGCTCTGAATGCTTTAATTCTGTGTCTTTTGCACCAGGCCCCAGTTGATGGACCTTGGGATTCTGGTAAAAATCCAAAGTAGATCCCACAAGCTTCTCATTTGCCCAACCCTGACCTACACTGACTGGCACTGATTCTCCAGGGTTTCAAACCGGAGTCTTTTTCCAGCCCTAGCTGGAAATGCTAGGGATAGAACCTACATTAAAAATACACCTCCATAGAGGAAGTCATGTGCAACCCACAAATAAATCACCAGCTGTGGTGCCCCACTTGTAGACTTTGCTGTATATTTCACACTGTATGCTCCAATCACAGCTTCCCAACAGATAGGCACACAATGAAATGACACATCAGTGCAATCATCAGATTTGTCTATCTACGCATTGTTCATATATAACAAGAATAATTCTGCGTAAGAATTTTGTCATATCTGGTATCCGATGTGGAAAAAAAACCTATCATGACCCAGAACTATTAACCAGGGCTGCTGTGTTTGAATTGTTTGGTATATTAAATATATACTATATCTGGGTGAGCAGAATGTCTACTGGCTCTAATGTTGAGGGGGTGGTGTTTCATTTTAAGCAAGGAGCATCAGGGAACAGATTTGAGTATTTAATTGAAGAGGAGATTGGCGTAGATTAGTCAGACCTTCAACTCTTTCATCTCAGTGGCAGTCCCTATGACAGAATGATAACCAAAGAGAGATAAAAGAAGACAGAGCAATCCATTGCAACACTGTAGAATTTATACAAGTGGAGTGAATGTATGTTGGGAGCCTGGAAGAAATCCCAGACTGCCCAATGGGAGGGATAACAATATGTGAACAGCTCATTGAGTATTATTTTTTGCTTCTCAAGTGCCTCTTGCCACTGAAAACAGAACAATGCCACTGGTTTCAACTCCACTGAGTACTGCCACCTTAGCGCAAGAGCAGCTTTGCTCGTCAGCAAGCAAATCGAACAGCCTGGAGGTGCAGTCTTTTTTTTTTTGTATTCTTGCATGCAAATTTTAGTGCTGTAATGAATCCTGAAAAACTCCACTTTCCCCATCACTACAGCTGCGCGAAACAAAAAGGTGTGTCCATTCACCTAATTCCCTCTCGTACAATCACATGCTTCAGAAAAAGAAAAGAAAAAATGAAGCTAACTATAATAAGACCCAAATGAACTGCCCTTTACAAATAAATAAGGATGTTGTCTCCGCCGCAGCATCCCCAAGCAGTGCACCGCTCATTTGCAGATGCCAATTTGTACCATATTATGAATTAGGTGAGCACAGCCGTCCACACCCTGGTGTGCTGCCCAGAGGTGTTGGACTACAATTCCATCAACCCCAGCCATGCTGGCTGGGATTATGGGAGTTGTACTCCAACAGCTCTGGGGAGGCACCAGGGTGGAGACGGCTGGGTTAGCAGCACCGGAGGCAACTACAGGTTACCTTGGCAAAGGGGTATTCCCAAACACACACATTTACTGAAGTAATGTGGCTAAGGGGCATTTGCGCAGGATGGATGGTGAAATCCCCTAACAACAGGGGTGCTTAACTATTTGAGCATCTGCTGACCCCCCCTCAAACATGCTCCCCCCCCCCCCGGGAAAGCTATTTTCTTCAGCCAGGCTTACTTTCAGTCTCAGAGTCCGGCTGGAGAAAAGGAAGGTTACCGTTAGACATTACAGGGGGGAATCAGTGGGCAGAACTAGCAGCTGTTCTTGATTACATATTTGCAAAAGGAAGAACTGAAATAGGCACCTGTATATGCAGTTCAGTCTACAAATTGCATAACCAGTGGCAAAAACAATCCGACAGTTTAGAAATGCTGCATAACAATGCGTCCTGCTACATAACTTATTTGTGTTGCCTTCCCAGTAAATGTGTTGTTTTTTAAGTTATTGAAATACATGGAAGAATAATCCTTTGTTTTATCATGCTGTCTATGTTATGGGTTTGGAAAAAGCATCCCTCTAAAAGCGAATTAAAAGATACAGCAAGACAATAATCGCACTGTTCATTTGCACTGCAGCATCACGGTGATGCAGGATGTCTGGGGCTCTTTGACCCAAGAATAGAATCCAGATTCTCCAAACAAAAATAAACATCACTGTTTGTCCTGATCTCTCTCTCCTCTCTCCCTTGCTCTCTCTGATCATTGGTCCATTTGAGTCAGTATTATCTGCACCAGGGCACGCCTATGTTAAAAATATACCTCCATACAGGAAGTAATGTGCAACCTACAAATAAACTACCACTTGTGGTGCCCCACGCATGGATTTTGTTGTATAGTTCATACTGTATGCTCCAATCTGTCATGTCCCTGCTGGAGGAATCCTCTGAGGAGCAGAGCTACTTTAACTCTCAGATCTTAATTCACTGAGCGAACGCACTTATGTGACGAATGTCGAAGACAAAGCATGGGAGAGAACGTGCCTGGTGTGAAGAACATCCTGCGTTCAATCCCTGTATCAAGTTGTTGTTGTTGTTGCTTATATATAAAAAAAAAGAGGACAAGATAACAGGTAATAGGAACACTTCCAAAGTAGACAATATTGGGGTAGATTTGCTAATGACAGACGTTTACACATTGGTGCCAGATATGAAATATATAGTAAAAAGTACTTCTTTATATTTACAATTATATTTGTATTCACAGTAACTTGTAGACAGACACATATGAGGATTGCGCTGACCTGTAGATTTCATCGCATGTATACGGTATCGCTGGGATTGTGTCCTGCTCTAACTAGGTATGGCTCTTTGCTGGGCAAATGCAGAGGAGTACAGTAGGAAAGTCAATTTAGCAGGCAAACGGTCAAGTGCAGTTTTACCAGGCAAACTGGGGTTTTCCAGAAGAGAGGACTGAGGCACAGCCAAGGTCAAGCTCCAAGAGATCAGTCAAGTAGAAACACAGTCCAAAAGCAACATCAGGCAGAAATCCAGGGGTCAGTAGCATGGAGGTCCAAACACAAGCCAAGGTCAGAGCAACAACAGACTGGAGCTGAAAATAAGGCAATGTTTCCAGCAACGACTAGACTGCAGGCTTACCTTGCCAGAGCTTCCTGAGCCTCACCCAGGGCTCAGCTGTAGTTCATTACAGGCCTTGCTCCCAAGGAGTCCCTTCCTCCTGAGGAGTCCTTCTTTCTAACCAAGCACTTCTTCTCAAAGGAGCCCTACAGGCCTGCCTCTTGAGGTGATGATGCTATTGGGGGCTAGGTTGTCACCCAGCCTCTGACACAGAGGCAGAACTCCCCTCCCCCCCCCGGGGATGGATCCACAGTCATCTCCCCTGAGGGCCCAGGCTCCCCCGGGACTCCTGCCATGGGTGGCTCCTTGGTGTGATCCATCTCTGGGCACTCTAGGGTGCTCTGTCTTCATAGTTTCTTTCTGGTAACTCTTAACAAAACTTCCCTATTTGTTTCCATTTGGTTCAACCTGAAGCCAGTTTCTAATGCAAGGTGCAATAGGGTGCAAGTGATGTACAAGTAATTAGTGTAAAGTAGTGTACAAGGCAATGAATGGATGAGAATGGGAGGAGCTGCACAGCTGCCTAACTCTTGGAATGCAGAATGCCCTTTCAATGCAGAATTAAGCAGCGCATGGCACTGCAAAGCATCCCAGCTTTGCAGTGGAGAAACGGGCTGAAGTAAAGGAAGTGCTTAACCTACTGAATGAACCACAGTTGCCAACAGAACACAACAACTTCACAGAACAGACCCTTATTGTGCACTGTACTTTTTCTTTGAAATTCTAATTGGGCAACCCTAGGAGAAAGTAAATTAACACAAGCCAAAAAACAACAACAAACACTTGTGTATTTTCTCTTCCTAGAGGAGGAAATGGATGGAAGAGGGGGTCGGGGGAGAGACCGATTTCCTCCTGAGTCACTATGAATCCATCTTCTGGTTCTGGGAGTGTGCAGCTATGCTCAAGTTCTAAAGTACCAATTTGGCTCAAGTTAGTGAAATAACAAGAAAGCACATAGAGGGCTAATTAATCCACACAACGGTAAATGGAATGACAACTAGCTCCAGCTTCTCCGTCCAGATCTTTGTGGGTGGAGGAGACTGAACTGCAATTTCTTCCATTGCCAGTTTTAATACTACAACTACCGGTAAATATTTATTCAACGATAAAGTAAAATCTGCCAGTTTCAGGGCAGAGTTAAGGCTCTCTCATGTTGGCTCAAGCTCCACAAAGCCAGGAAATTGGAACCTACGGCTGATGCCTTAACAGACATGTCCCGTGATCAGTGATGATGTTGTACGATGTCACAGATTGTGCTTCCTTACCACTTACCTACCATGCGCCCACACTTTTCCTTGTTCTTTCAGGCTCAAATCCTGATGAGCAGGATGAAGAGCCTGGGACCAGCAAAGATGCCCAATACTGGTCCTGTATTGCTTTATGTAGCATCTGAATCTGTATTGCTTTATGTAGCATCTGAGGTGTAGCTGAGGCTCTTGTGTAAGTGTGTGTGTGTGGTCCCAATCCAGATTGGAACAATGGCACTCTGGGAGGGAAGGATGAAATCTCCCCCTCCCAACCATTTTCCTCCCAAAATTCCAGCCCACATTCTGCGGGAGAGTTTTTTAGAAAAAGAAAAAGAAAGGGGGAAATGCTTTATTGAATCCTTTGGATGCTTCTGGAGAGAATTTATTGAAATGTGGAATTTCAAGGGGGAAATGGGCAGGAGCAGAAGGCTTAATCCTTCGCTCCTGGAGTGCTGCAGCCCTGATCCAGACTGGGAACACACATGTTTACACAAGAGTAAGGGAAAATAGCCACTTCAGTTACACCTACGTGATTAGTAGAACATGTAGTTTGCCTCTAGACCAGTGTTCTCCAACCTTGGGTCCCCAGATGTTTTCGGCCTACAACTCCCAGCATGCCCCAGCCAGCATAGCTCACAAGGGTTGGAGAACACTGGTCTAGACACACACACATACACACACACACACTCTTTTGCTGGTTGGCTGTCGGCTGAGGATGAGCGTAGGTCCTCCACCGCCATTGCTCATCCCCAAGCATGTGAGCTGATAGGCTGGTGCTGTAGGTGGGACTGGCAGGCTTCCAGAATGGGGGGGGGGGAGACTGCACAAGAACCAGGAAACCACCAAACCATTGGTGGTTGGAACCAGGGGAAGGGGCATGGCCTTCTGGGGAAGCCTGGAGGGCCGGTTTGAATCCCCAGGAGAGCCAGAGGTGGCCCTGGGCCTGAGATTCTTCACCGCTGCCCTAATACAGGAGGGATCCAGTGTGGTCAGCATTGAATGAGCACCCTCTATCCCACCCATGAATAAGTGGACACCCCTCCATCACTAAATGTGCAATCCTATGCAAGTTTAGACAGAAAACGTCCTACAACTCCCAGCATGCCTGAGCCAGCATAGCTTGTTTGGGGCATGCTGGGAAGAATCCTAGGCCTTTTTTTCTGTCAAAACCAGCATAGAATTGTGCCCCAAATCACCACCCCACTGTCTTATCACCACAAACTACTCCACAATCACAATTAAAAGTCTAAGCCAGGGCTCTCCCACCTTGGGTCCCCAGATGTTGCTGGCCTACAGTTCCCAGCATACCCAGCCAGCATGACTAATGGCAAGGGATTCTGGGAGCTGTAGTCCAGCAACATCTGGGGACCCAAGCTTGGAGAGCCCTTGTCTAAGCATTCCTATAGCAAGACTGCCATTCAAACTGCCCAAAATGATTGCCCTGGCTTCAGATTATGCTAAAGAGGTATTCTTATTAGAACCTATTAGCAGAATTAGCAGAATCAGAACCTAATTTGGGGGGGGGGGACACTTGCTAACATTCCACAGTGTTTAGATTTTTCCCTTCTGTGTATATTGCCTGACAGAGAGAACCTGATGTCCGTTCCTGTTCTTTATTAACGTTACTTGCTATCTTTTGTTTCTGCTTCAGGCTAAACTTGAAAGCAAACAGATTTTTTTGATGGTATACATATGTGGCACTCTCATCATGACCATGTTCTTCATATAAATGGAGATATCGTTATTTAAAATGTATATACAGTATTTGCATTGTCTAAAACCCCAATTCTTCTTGGCCACCAGCAGCAATGGCCATTTGGCAGGGTGCCACTGGGCTACTAGTGGGCTAGTATTAAGGGCAAGGGGCAAACGCTGGTACAGCAGAACCAACAGAAGCCGTAGCCTCAAGCGCTGGAAATGCAAATCAGCTCTTACCATTACTGTGCAACCACAAGCTGTGATATTGAACGTCCATTTGGAGCTTCATGCCCAATCCCAGATGCTCTGTGAATGGAAACCCTGATAATAGCAGCACACCATTTTTCTTTTGAACAGTGGCATCCATAACGCTAAATGCTCTAAGCAGGCGGCTGAACAACTCCTGTAGACCAGCAGGGCCGGCGCTACCGCTAGGCAAACTAGGCAGTTGCCTAGGGCGCGTAGCTGAAGAGGGCGCAGAAATGCTACGCTCCTCTTCGCTGCCGGCGCGCTCCTGCCCCGCCCGCCGCCTCACCGACAAAGCCAGGTCAGTGCGGGGGGATTGCGCCCGGAGGTAGTGGTGGGGCCGAGCCTGGGCACTGCCGCCGCCACCGCCGCCCCCACTCCCCCCCCGCTGCTGCCGCCCCCCGCCCCCTGCTGCCGTCGCCCCTCCCTCCACTGCCTCCGCCACCACCACCCCCGCAGCCGCTGCAGCCGGACCCCCCGCCACCTACCTTCTCCGCGCCGCTTCTGGAGCCCCGCCCGTGCTCTGTTTTGGCGGGAGGAACCAGGGCAACGGGGCTTAAACAGCCCCATTGCCCTGGTTTCCCCCGGCCAAAAACAGGCGCGGGGGTCCCGTCGCGTCACTTCCTCCTCAGAGGAGTTGGCGGCCAAGGCGGGGGGAAGGTAGGTGGGGCAGCAGCGGCGGTGTGGCGGTGGCAGGGGGGTCCGGCGGCTGCGGGGTGGTGGTGGTTTGCAGAGCAGGGCTGCTTTGTTCCGAGGCCCCCCCACGGCACGAGAGGGGGGGCGCTAAATATAATTTCGCCTAGGGCGCCAAACTGCCCTGCACCGGTCCTGTAGACCAGCAATGTGGATATTACTATAGCAGGAATGTGTAGGTGAAGCCCTAGATCAGCCCTCCCCAACCTGGCGCCCTCCAGATGTTGTGGACTACAACTCCCATCACACACACACCCCGGTTGTGCTGGCTGGGGACGGTGGGAATGGTAGCTCAACACATCTGGAGGGCACCAGGTTGGGGAAGGCTGATCTGGATCTTTGCCACTACACTGGGTGTGTGTCCTCGGAGTCTGTTTGACCGCAACTAAATAGAAACAACTAACCGCGCAATCCAATGTGGCTGCCCGTAACCTGCTGAACTTGGAGGATTACAGGGATCCTATTGAGGACGGAAGGCGTGTGGAGAGACGAAGGTCACCTCTGCACTTCTCCCGCCCTGCAAAAGATTTAGACAGCCTGCTCGTGAGGAGCACAGGCTGAGACGCCGCTGGGATACACTGTATCTCGGCGGAGCCTTGCTTCCCCCCTCCCCCTCTCGGGAGACCCACCCAGCGCCAGCTCCAAGGTCAGTCTTGTGACTTCAGAGCCGAGGCTGACGCGGAAAGAGGTGGCTGCGAAGGCAGAGGAAGGGCGCTCTGAATTTGGAATCCCAGCTCCAACCTCGGAGGGAGCGCCTTTCCGAGGTTGGCGCTGGGACTCCGAATTATCTTATGGCTGTCTAGGCAGCATCTAGCAGCCATAGGATTGAGGATTGAGAGGCAGTGTGGCGTAGTGCTTAGAGTGTTGGACTGGGACTCGGGAGATCCGGGTTCTAGTCCCCGCTCAGCCATGAAACTCACTGGGTGACTTTGGGCCAGTCACTGACTCTCAGCCTAACCTACCTCACAGGGTTGTTGTGAGGATAAAAGGGAGAGGAGGAGGATTATATAAGCCCCCTTGGGTTCCTTCCTTGCAGGAAAAAAAGCGGGGTATAAATATAATAAATAAATACATAAAAATAGGATTGCGCCCTAAACCTGCCAACATAGCAGTTGAATATACTTGTGCATCTCATGCCACACATATGACACCAGCAGCTAGAATGAGATTGCTTCTCATGATTTGGCTACCACAGGCCATGGCAGCTGCTCATTAGGGCGAGCCATTTCTGTGCATGGTGGGATTCGGCTCCACGTGAAAAGGTCCTCCATGCTGCTATTGTGGAGACACGCCCATGCTGAAGGGGCTAATTTGTGTGGTAAGCCAGGATGGCTGCTACCTGGAGGCCTACTTATGGTGGAGCAGCAAACAGCAACATCCAGGTAGCATCGTGAGGAGGACACCTCCAGCACAGTTCCAGAACACACACAGCATTGTTTTAGCACAGTTGTTTTAAATAACACAGTTGCCAATGTATGATCACAGCAGCAGCAAGACTATATAACAAAAATGTGCAGGCTCTTACTTTAACTTCCACCATCTTCCCGCCATGTTCTATATGCCTCTCAAGGTATTCTGAAGACAGCAGATCACTGCAATGACAGAAAAAGTGAGGTATAATATGTTCCACATTATTTATTATCATTTAAGATATTTTTATACCACCTTTTGAGGCAAAGCCTCCTCAAGTCATTTGGCAAGGTAAAATCTCAAAACAATCAAATATAAAATACAGCTGACTAAATGCTCAGCATAATGCATTTAAAATATCAGCAACAGTAAACATTATAAAATAAAAATGGGCATCCATTCATTTAAAAGAAGACTGGAACATCTAAGTCTTTAAGGCTTGTGGAAAGGCATTCCACAAGGATGGGGCCATCAATATAAAGGCCCTGTCTCTTGGCTCTGCCAACCTAATAAATCTTACCAGCAGGCACATAAGCAGAGCCTCCATGGCCGATCTTATGACATTCCCTCAGCTGACAGTTCAGGAAACACTGGCATTTGAAAAGCAGAAAACCCATAAGAACATAAGAAGAGCCCTGCTGGATCAAACCAGGGGTCCATCTAGTCCAGCATTCTGTTCACACAGTGGCCAACCAGCTGCCCATGAGAAACCCACAAGCAGGATATGAGGGTAACAGCACCCTCCCACCCATGTTCTCCAGCAACTGGTGTATATAGGCACACTGCCTCTGATACTGGAGATAGCATATAGCCGATCAGGACTAGTAGCCATTGATAATGTTCTCCTCCATGAATTTGTCCAGTTCCCAACCCAATAGGATATAGTTCCTCAAACATTCATACATGCACACGCAGACTACTTTGACCCTAGATTTGTGGTGAATGTAGAGTGGCCAGGTGTCCCACTTTACAGAGGACCCTCCTCTATTTTGGAGAGCTGGCAGAGGACAGTTGCCCATCGACAGCTAGCAAGCACCTGGACAGCTGACTGTGAAGGTGTACAGGTCACCTAGTCAGTCTTCTCCACTATGGTGAGCTGCAGTGATTTAAATGATAGTTACAATTTCTAAATTTTCACATATACTTATAAATTTGCAACTTGGTAGCCTCATTTGTCCTCTATCTTTGATGATAGATTTCCTCTTTTCTGGTGATGTGTAAGTGGCCATCCTAGGGGGAAGGGCTGTAGCTCACTGGTAGAACTCATGCTTTACATGCCAAAAGATCCCAGGTACAAATACCCAGGCATCTCCAGGTAGGACTGGGAAAAGATTCCTGTAAACCAGCCTTTCCTAACCTGGTGTCCTCCAGATGCCACTGGCCGTGCTGGCTGGGGGTGATGGGTGTTGTAGTCAAACATGTCTACAGGGCACCGGTTTGGGGAAGGCTGATGGACACAATACTGATCTAAATGAAGCAATAGTCTCACTCAGTATTAGACAGATTTCTAAGTTCAAAAGCACCATGTTTGAACAAGATACAGGCTAACGTTTTGGGATGTGAAGGGACAAAATCCCAATTTTAAATAAATATTACAAATGTCTTGCAGAGATCATGGAAACTATTACAAAAATGCAAGTTATTTGATATAAGTTAATTGTAGCCCCTTGAAAACAAATACCATGGGCAGGAACCCATCATAGCAATATGAGTGTTAATAAGAGAAAACTGCATCATACTCTACATAAAAGCCATTTTTTTTCTGTAGCCTTTTGTTACACAGAAATAATTGGTTTTATAATCTGCAAGGGGCAAACACCGAAGCAAAGCACAGGGATCGGGCACACACACCCTTGCGACATGAAAGCACTGTGGGTTTTTTTTTTGCTATAAAATCATTTGCCTTTAAACAGTGACAGGTCACATGATTCTTTTATGTCCCTTTGCAATCTGAATAGCATTGCTTGACAGTGAGGGCACTCTGAATTTCTGCTGACTCCAAACAGAGAAATGAAAAAGAGACAATATATATTAAGGTGCAAGAGCTCTAAGCCAACTCTAGGCCAGTAGCCAGAAATTTTGAGGTGATTTGCTTTAATCTAAAGCTAAACCAAGAACTGAGTACGGTAAATGGAATCAATGCAAAACAGCCAAAACCTAAATACAGGCAACCAGATTTGTTTGAAGTCATTTAATTAGATTAAATATTAACAAATTTTAAGACTATAATTTACAAATAAGTGCTTAGTGCTCATCAGTCATTCCAGTGTCTCTGCACTCAATGGCTGGAACACTGGAGGGCAGAAACAAGTTTACTTTTTACTGAGCAAGACTAGAGAATTCTCAGTGAAAACTGAAAATTCAGGGAAGGGTCCTGGAACCCGGCCTTTTTTGTGACTATGGCCCTGACCTAGGGATGTCGTACAAATCTGCAAAGGATTCAAAGGAGTTTGGATTTCTATTAACCCGAGCGGCACAATGGACCAACTTTTTCCAAATCCCAGACCGGTTTTTAACTGGGGGTGGGGTGGGGTTGTGCAAATTCGCACTTGCGCTAATGAGCATTGATGCACAAGTGGAACAAAATTCTTGTACATCCCTCAAAAAAATTGGATTCTGTCAATGAACGGACAAGGGAACAAAAGGCTCCTCACAATCCGCGATACAAGGATGGAATGGATCTAACAAAATCCATACATCCCTACGCTGACCAATTCACAACTTGGGCCTGAAAGTGAAAGACAGAAGCTTATGGAATCCTACAGCTGCACATAACATGGGAAACTGTAGTGACAAAATACCTATGAGGAAGAACAAACCATAACAAAACGAAACACCTGTGCAATGATATTTCTGAAACATAAGCTCAGTAACGGAGATAAAAGTCTTGGAACAAGAAGCAGAGTGCTATGCATTTCAGTTCTAAGTAGTATTTTATAGAAAACACATGTGCACTTGGATTTTACCATTGAAGTTGTAATAAATGTTAATATTATCCAGAGCATCTTCATATTTGAGTTATTGTTTAAAATCACATGGAGAGAAAGAAGTATTGCAATCTGTGTGTGTAATATACACATATATTGACTGTGTGTGTGTTTGTATACACACACGGGGGGGGAGAGAAAAGTATCAGTTTTGTTTCTAACACATCATTTCTTTTTATTTCTTTTTTAAATCTTAGCCAGGCTTTGCATTCTATGTTTTGAATAGAATTTAACATGGGGGGGGGGGGGAGATGAAGAAATAAAAAGCATCTTTATATCACACATTTAAACTGGTTAAACAGTCATCCTTCCAACAGAACCCTGGAAAGAGGCTGGTTCTGTTCTGTTAAGAGGCTAGGTATCTTTGACAGAGAATTCTCAGCATCATCAGGAATTATATTATATTATACTATATTATACAAACAGTGGTTGGCAACTTGGCAGTATACTGAAACCATGAACACCTGTGCAACACCCATTCAAGTGACACTGAAAAGTTACAGAAAAAGAGCCACAACTAATCTTCTACTTCAGCAGTCCAACAACAGAACTCTTAATTGCTTAATCACAGACTTGGGAGAGAAGAAACTGAGCCAATCCTAATTATCCAACCACAGACTCCAGAACATGACCATGATACCGTATCTTGACTCTTGAGTATACAGCCATCAATCATCATTAATATACAACATTCACACTAGATTAGGAACCAGCATCCACAATGACTAAGGCCTGAGGCATTATGTATTATGGAACTACAAATAAAAATTTAAATGTAAGATCCAGATAGAGTGCAACTTCGGGTCAGAGAGTAGATGACACTTTCTGTACGGAGTTTCTGATGGCCCACCATCTATACTGGCCTTTCCCACCATGGCACCATCCAGCTATGTTGAACTACAACTCCCATCATCCCCAGCCATCACAGTTATTGGTTGTGCTGGCCAGGGATGAAGTGAGTTGTAGTCCAAACACATCTGGAGAGCACATCTGGTTTTGCATTCAGACAGATCTGGACCCAGCTATTCCAGATGGGCCAAGGAGGCCCATCTTTGTTGGCGCTGAGATTTCTGAAGAGGAAAACGTGCAAGATCTTTAATTTTATTCTCTGGAAACCTATCTATGGCACCATTACTTTGAAAGAGAGATGCCTTTTATGGGCTAGGCAGCAGTTTGTTGACACTGTGGACAAAGAACAGATTGTCTGGCCTCCATTTAGACGCAATGGCACCATACAAATAATCACACAGTATCTTTCTGGGATGCTTTCCATGTTAAGGCCTGTATGCCGGCTCCCAGCTTTTCCTCCAGGAAATACCACAGAAAAAGCTTGTGCAATTTCACAGTAGATCCCGGGAAGAGTACGGGTTAGTAGTACTCCAATTCCAGACATGCTGGTGGGAAAGAGGGTTTCTGTTTAAAGAGAAACCCACTTTCTTCACAATGTTCATCCAATTAATAGTTCCACCACATCTTTCATTGTCCCATCAGCATTTGACAAAAAGGATGGCTGTAGTTTGCTCTTTCAAAGCCAAACCTCCCGTTTTCCTTTAGAAATGGACCTGCCCAGGGGGTGGATTTATTTATTTATTTATTTATTTATTTATTTATTATATTTTTTAATCTGGATAGTAGGGCCTGCATCAAAATGTTGCAGTATATCCTCCCCTCTAAAAGGAATGCTCCTGTTCAAAGTTCCAGCCAGCCATTCCCTCCAAGCAGGGCATTCCACTCCTCCTGCCACCCCTGAGTTCTGTTCTGTTCTGTTCTTTTTCAGCCTCCACTCTACATTCTGCGGTTACTGTGCAGCTGATTTTTGGGTTCTAACAGTCCCGTAGTTGGGTGTTGCTTGTTAGTGTGTGTGTGTGTGTGTGTGTGTGTGTATGCAAACTGCAAGCATATTGATACCCCCCTCTTGTTTCTCAGTGCCCCCATTTTGGCTATAATCCCGGCAACACTGAACACCTGAATTTGCAATCAGAAGAATGACCAGGGCCATGTGTTATACAGAAAGGGCACCACATCTTACCTTCATGACATATGCCAGATATTGTATATACATATACAGAAGTGTATCTGTCTATTAAAACCTTGCAATTTTGGCCCCTGAATCAGGTTGAAGCCCTGTGCACAATTACTTGGGAGTGAGTCCCACTGAACACAGTGAGATTTACTTTTGAATATACATGTAAAAGATAGCATGGTTGGCTCTGTAGTTTACGTTCACTTTCAAAAATGTTTGCCATTCCATGTCCTGCTTATCACTGGTCCATCACTTGCCGTATTTACATGTATGACACTGATTTTATTGCCTTTGTTGTAGATTATATTTCCTGCTTACTTGATGTATAGGTTTTAATTACTTTATTTTTGTTCCTATCCATCTTTATGCTATGTTATTCTTGGGGTTTTTTTTAAATGTTTTGTTTTTTAAAAAAATCTTTACAAATAAAAAGAGGAAAGGAAAGGAAAGGAAGAAACGAGCACCACAACTGAAACAGCCCTTCCCATGTTTTAATGCTGTGTTAAAGCTATTTTTATAACAGGAATCTGCCTTATACGTAGCCAAAGGGCTTCTCTACATGAGGCATTTATTGTGTGCTTGTGAGTCCTCACTCAAGGTAGTTTCTGGGAGCTTTACACGACGTCATCCTCCAGGGCCTCTCCCACGTTTTGCAGCCATTTTTGCGCCTTTTTTTAGAGTGAGGAAAGTGTGGTATTATTTTCTTTGCTCGTAATAAATCGTTATGGAATGCCTGTGCATTAGCACAATTCCGCTATATCACAGCTATATCACAGCGCCACCTTGTGATTGTGTAATGGAATATATAGAAAGGAAGAGAAAGAAAACTCCCGGGGAAAAAACAATATGAAAAGGATCCGCTCCTACTCCTGCAAAGGAAACGGAAGATGAAGCCTCGGTAAAGCAGTGGGTTAAGTGCCTCATGTAGAAAAGCCCAAAGAATTGGTCCATCTAACTCAGTGTTGTCAAAGCTGAGTGCCAGCGGTTCACTAGGGGTTTCAGATGGGAGTCTTTCTCAGTCCTACCTGAAGATGCTTGGGATTGAACCAGGAACCTTCTTCATGCCAAGCATGTGCTCTGCCTGAACTACACCCAAATCAACGTAGGATGCTTCCAGACAAGGCTTTTATTGTGCAGTCGCCGTCCCACACTCCCGGGATTTTACAGGGGTGAAGACAACGGCTTCAATTTGTAGCCCCCCTCCCACGTTTTGCCATTTCTGTCTTTTTTCTTCCCTCAAAAAATCCATTCAGGAGGGAAAGGTGGAATAGCTGCACGTGCCTTCTGACACCCTACGGCTAAAACCATCCTAAACACACTTACTAGGGAGTAAGTCACCACAGAAGCCAATGGGAATTACACACTTAGGAATGCACTGTAAATGGCATTCTGGTTTGTAGCATTCCCACCACCGTTCACAACCACTTCTTCAAGCCCTTGAAAATTTCAGTACCGGTAGGTCCTTTGCAAAGCACACACATCTTCAGCACTTTACCCCTCTGGAAACTCCCTCAACACTGCTGAATTATTGACGGTTCTAAAAAAAAGCTATTCTGATGCACTGTGTGCTATTTATAAGGGTGGAAAGCAAACTAAACAAGGATTCAGCTGTCAAGCGCAACCTGTGCGAATGCCAGTTTTAGAACAAAGAAAGACCAAAGAGTACCATTTATGAGAATTCAATAATATTGTTTCGGAGAATTCAGTGGTAACTGAGAATTACAAAGAAGATTTCCGAGCAATAGCAAATTAAATCAGAAATGTTTTTCGGTGGTGTTCCCATTAGTGCTTTAAACTTTAGAGCATAATCCTATGCATTTCTATTCAATAGGGCTTACTCCCAGGTAAATGTTGTAGTATATACTGCAGTCTTTCAAATAAAATAACATGAAATAAAAACTACAGGCAGAGGACATCTTCCTTCCAGGACAAATTGCTGACTTATGTCCCAGGGACCATAGGATGGCTTGGAAAGCCCCTTCTGAGGTCTGACACAGAGTTCCAACCGTCCGAGACACACACCCCGCCCCCTCACAACCGGCGTGGAGAGAACTACACTGGCTACCTCTCCGAGGTCAGAAAATCAACCTCTGGGTGAGAGGGGGGGAAGGGGGTGTTCTGGTGGGCGGGGAGGGAAAGAGACCAGAGAGGCCAGCATATAATTTATCCTAAGCCTCCTCCAGCCTCCTTCCCTCCCCCTCCAAAGCTGCCAAGGCTTTGTTCTTGGTTTATGAATTTTGGCTTGTATGGGGAGCAAGAAGCCAGGATTCCCAGTTCAGATGACAAGTTAAACATACCATGCGTGGTTTGTTTAGCTGGTCACACTAGTAGGAGGAGAGCAATTGAGAGCAAATGGACTGTACGCACCTGCACACAGCTTGTTCACAATAAACCAGGATTCTCCAGAATCCTGGCTCATCATTCCATGTGAATACAGCCATTGATTAGTTCTGCCAGGAAATGAGAATTTCATCCAGGAACAGATATGTTAAGTCAGGGTTCCCCAATCTTTTTGGACCTGTGGGCACATTTGGAATTGAAGAAACTGCTGTGGGCATCATCACAAAATGCCCAATCAATGGATCACCACTTTGGCATCTACCTGTGGATCTTAAGGCTGCATCTTATTCAGCAAAAACTTGCTGTAGCCCAAAACATCTGGAGAGCCCCAGGTTGCCTGCTCCTGCTCTAGCCAAACATCTTCCACCACTCATCTGCTTTTTGTCTCTTATAACTTGAACATTAAAGAAAGAGACCCTGGATGCATATGTGTTAGAACACATGGAAGTGTTCTACTGGAAAAGTAATCCAACAGGGAGTGCAAGTTCCGTGGTTCAATAAAGCTTGCTTATTTCCACAGTTCCTTCATCCCTTCAAGGAAGTGAAGGACTCTAGTGGTAGACTCTTCAAGATAAAAGACTCAGTGACGGAGGAAGACTATTATCTTGAAGAAGCAGGTGCCCTAGCCTTCTTCGCTTCCTTCAAGAGACAGGGAACTGGACTGGAAATAAACAAGCTCCATTGAACCATGGAACAAGCACCGCCTGTTGAATATTATTCAAGTAGAATAATATTCCTGTAGATTGAGAGATGAAGAGAAAATCAGGAGGAGGGAACTGGAGGAGGAAGTGCCTCAGATTGAAGAAGAGTCAAACACACAGTAGCATAGTACAGTCTTATGGTTAAGATTAAATTTTAGCTTTTTTTTTTTTTTAATAGATTTTTATTTTATTTTGTATGCCACCTGGCAGGACATAACATCAGAAGGACAGGATATAAACATCAAAATAAATAAATAGGATTTGGGCAAAGGAGCCAGGATGCCAGACTAATGGGCCGGCCCCGAAGTTATTGTCACTATTTTCTACTCTATCTTGATTTCACAATCACTAGGGAAAAAGCAGCTGAACTGGTGAGAAAGAGCCTAAGAAGAAGCCTTAGCAAGAAAACAAACCCTTCTGTTTATAAAGGCATTGGTTTCCCTTATAGGCCAAACTGAAAGAAAAGCTGAAGAGTATTACTCCCAAGATGGCATCAGCAGTAGGAAAGATTACTAGGTTTGCATACATATTTCTGATGCCAAGAAAAGGTTAAAGATGAATATTGAAACCACATTCTGGACAAATATCTACCCACAAGGAGCTAGAACTGCAGTTTTGCAACATGTGTGCTTACAATGTCTATCTAGTGAAGCTCCTGCAACAAAAACAACAAAAACAGAGATAACCAGTAATCCCAAGTAGGAACAGAGGAAGCTGCCTTTTATGGAGTCAGACCATTGGTCAATGTAGCTCAGTATTGTCTACACTGGCTGGCAGCAGCTCACCAAGGTCTCAGTCAGTTTTCCCAGCCCTACCTAGAGATACCATGAATTGAACCCAGACCTTTCTGCATGCAAAGCATGTACTCCACCACTGAACTATGGCCCAGAGCATGGAGAGGCACCTTTTGCAGCATCTTATCTTATGACATATTTTAATTACAATAATGTACAACTACAGCTCTTTTGGTTGATCTTCAAATGGCAGTCAATGCCTTTTCCATCATACTGTGGAATGATTAATAAAACTTAAATAATGCATTTGCAGAGTTAAATAATGCATAGCAGAATTATGAGCAAGTGAGGATATATTTTAAAACTGGACACAGCAGTATCAAGAAGAAGGAGTTACAAGAAGTCTGTTTTGGGCAGTGAAAGTTGAAGATGTTCTCTCATCATTACCTGTGCAGACAGGTATGCCGTCAACTTTAATAATAATTAAAGAGCTAAACTTTAATTTGGCTCTGATCAAATTCTGTATACAAAAGAAGTTGCAAAATGTTAGCCATCCAGACCAGCTTTTGGTCATCATTCCATTTCTTAAAAATGTGTTGATGTTCAACCTCAGTATTAGGCAATATGCAAATTTCAGTGTACACTGAGTTCATTATCTGGATGAATTGTTAGTTGCATATAAGCAGAGGCCATGGCTTGCTTCCCTTCTGCAAGTGATGACTTAACATCAGCCTGCCCTACTTAAGTGTTATTTATTTATTTATGCATTATTATATTTATATCCCACCTTTTTTCCTCTTGCAAGGAACCCAAGGTGGCTTACATGGTCCTCCTCCTCTCCATTTTATCCTCACAACGCTGTGAGGTAGGTTAGGCTGAGAGTCAGTGACTGGACCAAAGTCACCCAGTGAGATCCATGGCCAAGTGAGGACTAGAACCCAGATTTCCCAAGTCCCAGCCCAACACTCCAACCACTACACCACACTGACTGAGTTCAGACAGCATGATAACCCACACGTAGGGGCTGAGTATGGGTAGGTGGGTTGTCATTGAACCATGGGTTGTTGTTGAAATGTGGGTTATCATGTTGTCTGAACCCAGCCAAGATAACAAACCATGGTGAACAACCCACAGTTCACAACCCAACAACAAACCATGGGTTCTCATCATGGGTTGTTCATGGTTAACAAGCTATGGCTTGTTAGCGCAGCTGGGTTCAGGCAACATGATAACCCACGGTTCAATGACAACCCACACTCAACCTATACTCAACCCCTGAGTGTGGGTTATCATGTTGTCTGAACCCAGTCACTGGCTGTTGCACTTCCTATCAGTTTTCAGCTGGTACTTCTGTCCCACCTGTGTCAGCAAAGCAGCTTGGGAAAATCTGATGTCCTATAGACAACCAGTCTCCTTGCCCAGTGCAAACAATTTCAGCAAAGTGCTGAGGAGGAGGAACAGCATGAGGAGCCCACACCAGCAGAATTGTTGCAGCTGGCACCATTTCAGCACTGGCAACTGCATGCAGGAACTGCAGTTTCTCTGCAGGCACAGTTTCAGCTCAGGCAGCTCACACAGGAGAGATGCCAGCATCTGAAAAAAGCTTTCCTTTTACTCAAGCAATTCTCAAGCAGCTCTGCTTCCAAAACAGGCCTTTACAGGAGCTTTGCCTCATACAACAAACAAGGCTACAGCCCTGACAGTCTCTGAAGAAGGACTCTGTATCTAGGGAGGAAAGAAAGTTGCATCGCGGGCAGCCTCAGCCTACTCCAGCCCACTTCCTTCTTTCCCAGTTTTAATTTCCCATAATTCTCCAGTAACATTCCAGACTTGCATGACTGGTTCCTGTTCTCATCCTATGTTATCTAAAGTGAAAATATATATTACATTTGACTGTAATATGTTAGCGAACTATGCTTCCATTTCCTGAATTTGTGCAAGTAAACACGTAAACTATTTCCTTCTGGGCAGGTGTGCTTCTTACACCGGGAAAGGAGCATCACTCAGGGGTACAGCCAGTGGTGTCCTGGAGCCAGGGCTGGCAGGGACCCAGCGCCAGCATTTTTTCAATTAGCAGGGATCCTGCCATCATCTGCCACCCCCACCCCCCCAGAGTTCCCTGTTCTCTCTGAGCTTCACTGCAGTCCTTACAGTAGCTGGGGGTGGGGAGAGAGAATGATTTTTTTTCCAGCCACAATGTATTGTGAACTATCCCTTCTGTAATGCAAATTATTTTGAGATGGCCTGGTCCTGAACCGGCAATTGAGACCCAATTGCTTGATAAGAGACCTGCTCCTAGTAGAGATTAAAGTTGCTAGAGCTGGTTTGTGGATATGGATCAACACAGTTTATTTTTTTTAATTTGTTATATTTATATCTCAACGTTTTTTCCTGCAGGGAACCCAAGGCGGCTTACATAATCCTTCTCCTCATCCACCTCTCCATTTTATCCTCACAACAACCCTGTGAGGTAGCTTAGGCTGAGAGTCAGTGACTGGCCCAAAGTCACCCAGTGAGCTTCATGGCCGAGTGGGGACTAGAACCCCGATCTCCCGAGTCCCAGTCCAACACTCTAACACAGTGTTCTCCAACCTTGGGTCCCCAGATCTTTTTGGCCTACAACTCCCAGCATGTTGGGAGTTGTAGGCCAAAAACATCTGGGAATCCAAGGTTGGAGAACACTGCTCTAACCACTACACCACACTGGCTCTCCATTGCCTGCATTTGTGGGCTCTCCTCAGGGGCGTGGCTATGGGGACTGTCATGATGGGCGCCTGCACTTCAAAATGTACCATTCCTCTACAGCAGATCTTGAGTGCAGTTGTGTGCTGTCCGCCCTGCCCGCTTCTACAACTCTCAGCACAGCGGACAGCGCCACTAGTTTGTGCTCCTTCCCCCCTCTCAACTGGCAAGAGACACCACCACCACCACCCCACCCGATCCCCAGGAAGCCTGTGTTTCTGTCTGTCTGCTGTGATCCTTAACATCTGACCAGCTGGGGCATTCAAACATCTGTGGGCCCAGGGCAGCTGCCTAGTAATGAAGCACAGCCGGTGAAAACTGCTAGAAGTGGTTTGTTGACATGGATCAATACAGCTTGCCTGCATGTGTAACCTCTCCTTGAGGGCGCAGCTGTGTGGGCCGTCATGATGAGTTCTTGCACTTCAAAATTTACCACTGCTCCACTGGGTGCAGCACATGTGCTCCCTGTGTATGTTCTCACGCCGCCCCAGCCCCACATCTCCACCTACTATGGCAAGGCTATAAAAAGCCTCCACCTGAAATCTTAGAGCAGTGTTCTCCAACCTTGGGTCTCCAGATGTTTTTGGCCTACAACTCCCAGCATGCCCCAGCCAACATAGCTGGCTGGGGCATGCTGGGAGTTGTAGGCAAAAAACATCTGGGGACCCAAAGTTGGAGAACACTGTCTTAGAGAGTCACCAGCCAGTAGGGCCTGTGCTCTGACTCAGGTTCACATCCAGTTGTGCAGGCCTCCCCCTTTCCTCACAAGACATCAGAACTTGGGGCCTCTTATTTCCTGAAGGCTTTTACTACTTCCGCAAAGACTTTCCTGAACCTTAAGAATAAGGGTAGGATCTAGATGTAGGTGCGTGCAACTGGGCTGGCAGAAGCGGACTTCTTTCCCTCCCTCCTCACCACAAAGTGGTGCAGCTTGCGCTGGAATTTGGGACACATGTCCCAGGCCTGAGAGCCCAGAGCGGGAGGCGGGGAGAATGACCACAAAGAGCAGCAGGTGACGCGGGCAGCAACCTCCATTTAATTCCTGCAGTCATGATGGTGCTATGATTTAAGAAAGCGTAAAATGCAAAACTGCACACATTCCGAGGTTGTGTGTTTGCTTTTTAATCCAGGTTAGCAGACAGTTTTGTTGTCCTTCTAATGTATCGGGAATACAGAAGCAGTTTTATCACATGGAATGGTGGCTGAGTGCAGGGAGAAGATAAATGTTTAGTTATCTGAAAAGATATTATTGATTATTATGTTGCTGTCTAAAGGAGGTCCCCATAAGATAATTAAGTCCAGGGTCTAAAATTACCTAGGGCGCAATCCTATGCCTGTTTAGATAAGGGGGGAAAGTCCTACAACTCCCAGCATTCCGCAGCCAGCATGCTGGGAGTTGTAGGACTTTTTTCTGTCTAAACAGGCATAGGATTGCGCTTGTAGTAACACAAGTGTCCCCACGGCAGCCTCTCCAGCCCTCCCCCCAAAATGTTATATAGAGGGAACAGGGGACCCTGCTGAGTGGGGTGAGCTGTGTTATGGGCGGAGGGGGGATCCCCTAAAATCCGGCAGAGGCACCTTCCATGAGCAGAATCCTTCTATCAACAGAATCCTGATAACTTTATTATGGCATAAGCTTTTGTGGACCAGAGGTCACGGGCCTCTGCCGTAATAAATGTGGTAGTCCTTAAGGTACTGCTAGACTCTTTTTGGTTTTGCTGCCACAAACAAAGCTACCCCTCAGGAAATGACTTCCCCCACTCATTGCTAGCCTGTATTTCTTATACACGTAAGCACAGCCAATGCAGTGCTTCTAAGTGTTGGTCGGGGCAGAGTGAAAGGAGGGAGAAGCCAGAGTGCACAAACGTAGCAACATAATAATCAATCATATCTTCTTCAGGCAAAGGCTTTTATACCACCATCCAGACAGCAATATTAAATATTCATACAGGCTGAAAGACAATAGCTACATTTCCCCTCTTTGTCTCCCACCCCCGCCCCCAAAATAATTTCTACCCAGGACACTATGCAGTTGTATATACCAAACAATATTTTCCTGTATTTTTTCCCTGTAAGATCATTAGCCAGTGGAATATGCAACAAAAAATTAACAAGTTTACTTAGGCATCCCATTGAGTTCAATCAAAGATACTCCCAGGTAAGTGAGCATAGGATTGCAGCCTGGATTATTATCCACAACTATGCTTTTTCTTATTATTTTTGTCCTCTCTCTCAATTTTCCAAGAATGTCTTATGAAGTTTTCTTTACTTTCTTTTTCTTTTCTTTTTTTTTTAAAGCAAATCCTTTTGGGATGAGTGGAATTAATTCAATTCTGTGCTATTGTTCCATCTTAATTCACTCCAGGAAGGAAAGAAGCAGAGCACAGGGCAAAACAATGAGAGTACATTCTTGAAACACCAAGTTAAACATCAGAAAAATAAGTCTGCATGATACTGTAACTGCACTTGACAGGAACAATATCTGTACTGATTTATTTTAGCAGCCTTAACCAATGATGTCCTCCAGAGGTGTTGAACTACAATTCCCATCATTCCAGCCAGCACAGGGCAACCTGAGGCACCAGGCTGGGAAAGGCAATAGCAAGTCTCCAGAACTATTTGTATCAAACGGGTTTTTTGTTACGGACTTTAATAGGATGCAAAATGCACCTTCAAAATCTTACACTAGCTTCTCCTTTTGGTGGGCACACAGGTCACCTAGTCAATCTTCTCCACTATGGTGTGATGTATTGTATTTCTATTTAATTTGTAGTTATTATTAATTTGCACATATACCTATAAACTTGCATCTGCAAATGTTATGCTACTTGGCCTCATCTGTCCTCATTTTATTTGGTGATGCATTTCCTCTTTTCTGGAGATGCGTAAGTGGCAGGGATGTTGAAGAGTCCTTGGTCTCGAGTCACGAGTTGAGTCACGAGTCTTTGGACCCGAGTCTCGAGTCCGAGTCCTTGGTCCAAAATGGTGACTCATGAGTCACGAGTCACTCCCGAAGCTGACTCCACGAGTCCCTATTAAAATCAATGGGGGGTTTTCCCAACAAAATAAGGCTATTTCAGATGTGTGGCTTAAATAAATTCTAGGCACAAGTGTGCCTTTTTATTTCAAAACTCTGCAACTGATTTTGACAAGAACAGACCAGGCAGACAAACCCAAAATAACCAGGCAGGCAGAGGAGGCAGGGAACCCCAAAGCAGGCAGGCAGAGGCAGCCAAACCCAAAATGTCTGAAAGGTTGCATTTGTAGGGAAATGGCAATCTGGCTGTTCTTTGTCCGAGCCAGTACAATGTAACACAGGCTGGCTGACTGGTGGCCTGCAAGCCAAATCCAGCCTCTGAAACCATGTTACCTGGCTCTTGGCAGCCCCATCAAAGTCTAAGAGATGTGGTTAACAGTTTGAACTGCAGTTTGCTTCATAAGGAAATGAGAAATGTTCTCAAAAGCTGTAAGAGAGATTCAACACTTTATTTTTGAGACTCTTTTGGCTCTTTGTGTTACTCTAATATAAAAGCAAAAAGAAAACATTAGAAGATAACTTTTCCTCTAGCAACAGGTGGAAACTTGCATTTATTACATTGTACATCATAGATCTCAAAAACAGACCTATGCTGTGACTTCAGCCATATAAGATTTAGGGTGCAATCCTATACATGTTTAGACAGAGAAAAGTCCTACAACTCCCAGCATTCCCCAGCCAGCATAGGGAATTGTAAGACTTTTCTCTGTCTAAACATGCATAGGATTCACCCTTAATGGATAAAGGCAATCCGTTAAAAAGCATGTGATCCATCAACTAGAATTCTTTCATTGGTTGATATCTCTGATTAAAATACTAAGCTAGAAAAGCAGATAACCACACAACAGTGGTTCAAGAAGAGTCCTTATGCTTAGTAACTTCAGTCTAAGGAAACAGATATAGAACATAAATAAATATTGTCCCTAGAATAGACATGAGTTCAGCCTTCACAACTCTGGAAACTGCAACTGAAGCTTCAGATACTTTCAAGCCAAGTTATTCCATCCTGACACAAATCAAATGCCAATCCTGATCCTTAGATATTTTGAAAAACAAACCTATTTGTTGTTCCTATGCTTAAATTTTACCTAAATCTTCTTAGACTTGCATATTTGACAAACATTTTGACAAACTAAGATCTAGCATTTGAAGCTGCTCCATAGTTTCGTATTGTCAGTTTCATACTGACAATTGTCTACTTCATTGTCAGAGTGACTTGCATGTGATTTTGTAGTGGTCAATCATAGAGGGCCAGTTTGCACGATTGCGGTGCATGCTGGTGGCTATTTTTAATATTCAACCTGTGACGGGCAGGTTCTATGGCTTATTGTGTTGTGTGAACCCAGCAAGGGTGGCTTAAGGGAGGGTTAAACAACACTTGCATAGCCCTAAAACAGCCTACGGGTTGTGCAAGGGTTGTTTAACCCTAGCATAAGCCACCCTCGCCGGGTTTCCATAACACGAAAAGTCATGGCAACTGCCCGCCACCATTTGAATGTTAGAAAGGGTGTCCATGGGGCTGCGGTGATCATGCAAACCCAGTCAGTGAGTTTTATACTGCCACTGTGGTTATTTTGGAACCAAGTCAAAATGCTCAGTGACGTCAATGGCTGTTGCAGAAATTTACCAACTCTGTGATGAGTTGGTTTATGTCACATATGTCTCACATCATGTGAAGGAGCTGCAGTGGAATTAAAGGAGTGGTGGTGGAGTGCCACCATTGGCCCAGTCAGCAACACCCGCACATCGAGTCATTGGTTATTAAGCATAACATAGAGGATTTAGCCACTAACAGAGTGTTCTCCAATCTTGGGTCTCCAGATGGCCTATATAAAAATAGGAGAAATAGTACGAGAGCAGGGTCATACTATATGGTATATGGAAAATAGCCTATATGGTACTGTTTTCCAATTACGGTCACATGCAAACAGATGTTGACCTTTCTGGGATGCTCTAGCTGGTCCTGATATGAATACTGAGTAATAGGCAGGACCGGTGCAAGGCAGTTTGGTGCCCTAGGCAATATCAGATATTTAGCGGGGCTTCCCACTTGAGCGCTGTATTTTTTTTCCAAGGCGTTTCTGGCGCCCCCTTTAGCCCTGCGCCCTAGGCAGCTGCCTAGTTGGCCCAATGGTAGCACCGACCCTGAGAATAGGGGTTGTGACCTTTGAGATTATTTACCCCTAATCTGATGCAACAAAGAGCAGATCTTCATTCCACCACAAGCAGCAGTTGTTTTTTATGCTGAGATGAGTTGAACTCCCCACTTTTCCACTACTTCTGTCCCACCATTCTTTCTCCTAAATTTATAACACAATGGGATGGTAAGCCATTTGAATCATGTAAAATATTGGATTTGCCATGAGAATTTTTTTTAGCACATTGAATTTGCACCTTTGGCTTTGCCTGTCTTCCTCTTTGGTGTGGTGTTGTGCTGTCCGTTCAATGGACAGTAAGTATCGAATGATGTCATTGCACTACATTGTGCTAGCATAAGGAACCTCTAGCACAATCTCAACAGCATTGGCTTGCACAACAGGATTCCCTAGAAAATCTGTTGCATAAGCTAACACTATTGGCACCGGCTTCCTGACACTAGTGCAAAGTCATTTTTGTTAACACAACAACATCGTTGGATACTGCCAGTATCTAAGTTTAGAGCACATCTTATATTTTTAAGAGAAAAAAAAAATCTGCTTTGCACAGTCTGCTTTACTTATGCATTTCAACCTTATCGTAGTACTTCGAAAAGTTGGTAAATGTAATGCAAAAGGACTGCAGCTTTTACTATTTATAAACGTTTACAGTCATCTTGAACCATTTTCAAGACAACTGTAGGAAGGAAAAAGAGTTTGCCTGCTAGAGTCAGTTTGATCTGTCAACCTGTCAAACAACTCAATGGTTCCTCCACCTCCAAGTATCAGAAGAGATACACATTCCTTTGTCTTCTACTAGTGAGTAAATACCTTTCCAGACATAGGTATGATTAATGGCCTATTATGTTTCTCCCTTTCATCTCATGACTCACTGAGGAAAAAAGACTTTTTTTTTTTTTACTTTTTTTTATTATTTTATTTTAAAATTTTGAACAATACAAAGAAAATAACACACACATATAACTAATATAGTGCTTCCATCACCATGGGACCAAATAATACAATAACTCTATAATTGTTCATTATTCCAAAAATACAACATATCTTGACAGGGTACACTCCCTTTCCCCTTTTTTAACACATATTCCAAAAATAAACCCCAAATATCCTTAAAAATATTTTTCTTTAATTGACCCCTTTTGCATTTGATATTACAAGTCAACATATCATTCAATGCCATATCCCATACTTCTTTATACCAATCGGTAATAGTGAAAACTTGCTGAATTTTCCATTTCCTTGCTATCATTAATCTACCTGCCGTTAACAAATTTATAATTAATTCTTTAACGTTTTGAGGACCGGTCACCTTTTCCGTTATTGATAGCAAAGCTAGTTTAGGACAAACCTCTAGATTAGCTCCAACAATTTCTGATATTTCCTCAAAAATCATTTTCCAAAAATCCATTACATTTTTACAACTCCACCACATGTGAGCATATGTACCCAGCTCCTGACATCCCCACCAACACATTGGAGAACATTTGTTATCTATTCTATTTAATCTCACCGGAGTCAAATACCATCTCCAAATTAGCTTATAAAAATTCTCTTTGATTCTTATAGACATATTTTTCAATATTCGCCTATCCCAAATCTTGTTCCACTCATCCTTTGATATTTCCTCTAAGCTTGCCCCTTCCACATTTGCCTCTATGGGAAACGTGTGGCCCTGCAGATGTTGCTGGACTGCAATTCCCATCACCCATCACCATTGGCTATGCTGGCTAGGGCTGATGGGACATGGATTCCAACATGTGAAGGACCACGTTCCACAGTCCTGTCTAAATGCTAATGGTTACCATCTAGTCCATGAGCCTAAAAGGGGTTGGCAACAGTGCCCATGGGCACACTGACACCTGCCAAGACCCACAAGTGTGCCCGCAAGGCCCCTTGTGCTGCCCTCCATTCACCACCACTGCCCCACAATAGTCCCATTGACTATAACAGAGGTGGGAAAAAGGGTGCCCTGACAAAAACAAACGCTTGAAGTGGGAACAAGCCCATCCAGCACCAGGAACCTTTAGGGCAACAGGGTGCTTGGCAGTGGGTGGGCTGCCACTTATTTATTACATTTCTATCCCACCTTTCTTCCACTGTGGAACTCAAGGTGGCCACATGCGGCTCCCAGATGTTCTCCCCTCCAAGTACTGACCAGACCAGCTTAGCTTCAGCAAGGGGGCTGCCCCATGTGCCTTCAGACCATGCCCCAGAACCATCCAGATGAGAATCCAGAGAAGGGCAAGAAAAGTGAAAGCTGATATGGGATGGGGGACAAGAAAAAAAAAAGAATCCAGAGGGGACAAGAAAAGTGAAAACTGATATGGAGTGTGGGACAAGAAAAGAGAAAATTGAGATGAGTGAGGGACAAGTAAAATGAAAACCCAGAGGGAGTGCTCCCAACACTCCCACCACCATGGCAATTTGAGGTGGTGCCCAGGACATTCTTTCAAAATGCTCACCGTGCTGTGGGCCCCAAAAGGTGGCCTAGCTCTGGTCCAAAAAGTAGTGAACAGCAAATCTAGGAAGACATTTGATCTTCAAATGGAAAAGAACTAGATTTTTCAGGTTTGGTTGCTTAAGTTACCTTGAGTTAGAAATCTTTATAACAAACATAGAAATAATGTCTTTCTGAGTATTGCATCAAATGTCAGTACTGATTTCTCTTTTGGAACAGAATAAAAGAGAGCGAACTGAATGGGGTCACTAGATAAATTTGTTTTCAACTTTGTTTGGACATTTATTTTTCAAGCGCAACGGCACTATTACAGCTTTACAAGAACCTTTATTCAGGCTCATTTAGCATTATACAGATTTGTTCACGATTTTCAGTGGAAAAGACTACCCCCGCTCCCACCCGCCGCCCACAACCTCTTGCTTCAAATATGTAAGGCTAAAAGAATTATTCTACTATTTATCTGCAGCCATCAGCAATGGTGATCTAACATACTAAGATTTCACCACATCTGCCGGAAGAGGGTTGTCTGATATATCAAAGATAAATTTTATGGCTAGACTTAAGGAATGAAACAAAGCTAGATCATTTAAAAGGACAGCACGTACTGCATTTTAAGCGTCCGAAAGAAAGATTTAATGGGAGCTGTTACACTTTTGCATTAATTTTAATACAATTAAAATTGTAACTATCTAAGTTACAATTTTAACATGCAGGAGAACTCCTATATCGGGGGGGGGGCTTTTTACAACAGCCTTCCCCAACCTGGTGCCACCCTCCAGATCTGTTGGATTACAACTCCCATCATCCCTGTCACCAGTCATGCTAGCTGGGGATGGTGGGATTTGTAGTGCAACACATCTGGTTGGAGAAGCTTCTCTTACAATATTTATCAGAAGCTCAAAAGACAGGTGATGAGAGATTCTGGGAACAGTGCTGCAGAACGTGCTTCTGACTCAGCCTTACAGTTAAACATATTAAATATTGTTAAGTGCTCCCTGCTCCCTGAACGATGAGAAGTACAGGGGCAATGCTGTATGCCAGGGTTCAGTTTCCTTTGGATGAAAGAACACAGTGGAGACTTATGGTGTCTCTGTAATCCCTTTACAAATATTCAAGCAGGCTCCAAAAAACAAAAACAAATAAAAAACCACACAGCGGAAAACACTAATCCTGTCTCAACTGCTCCCCAGGTATGCTTCAGGTTTAGCCAATTCCAGCTAAAAATGCTCAGCTCTCCATATCCAAATGCAAATTATAACAAACACTTGGTTGGCTCCAAGGGTTTCTCTCTTCCATTAGAGGAAAATAACTTTTGGATCGAACACATCATTTTCTGCCGCTCCCACTCAATTGAAGGGTATCACCTTCCAAAGGCAAGCAAGAGAGAATTCTAGCTAACAAGCAACATTGGTGTTCTTTCTGTTAAAATCTCAGGCCACCCATTAGTTTCCCAGATATAGATCCTTTCACAGTAATGAAGGTAGCCAAACTCTTAACAACATTCTCAAAAACAGTAGTGTCTTGGAAAAGCACTCTAAAGGCACAATTCTATACACCGGCTGAGTGGCTACGGGATATGGTGGAAACTCCACTCTGCCAGTAGAAGGTGAGCTATCCCAGCGCTATGAAAGATACCCTGGCACAACTGCTCAGATACACCAACAGAACACTCCTCTGGCAGAGCTAGAGGTATGCAGGTAGAATGGCCAAAACAGAGTGGAGTCAGGGGTGGGACAAAGGCTGCACAGAGAGATAGATGTGCCAAACCCGATACCCCTTCCCACCACAACCATGCTTGTCGACAGCACAAATTCACACCAACAACAGAGCTGGCACAAGGAAAATCCTACCCCACTGAACACAACAGAGAGGGGGGAAATAAATAAAAGTCACCACCCCATGACAATTTGCCCACCTGCATTGGCACAATGGAGTATAGAATGGTGGATTTTGCATTGGCATAGTGGTGGTATCTCTCTCTCTCTCTCTCTCTCTCTGGCAGTGTATAGGAGTGCTTGGCTCACCTATTTGCTAGTTCTGATCTCAAAAGGTATTGAATTTTTGTTGGCCATGAGAAATCCATATGGTAATTGACCAATTCTAGCCCAAATGTTATATGCCCAGCATGTAAGGTTTACCGTTCTTGTGTAAAGCTTAAGAGCAAACATGATTTTGTTGGCCCGTTGCATCACTTTGGTTTGAATGTATTCATGTTTCTTCGAGGGCTGGGATCCAAACAACTACAGAGCTATTCTGTATGTCTAAGGCAGGAGTGAGGAACTAGAATGGAGTGGGGGGCCAGCGGACCCACACACACACCTGGCCCCTCAGTAGGCTTGGCTGATGTCAGAGGGATGTGGCCATGCCGCTGATGTCAGGGCAGGGCCATGTCACCTGACCCCATTTGGTCCCAGGCCAAAGCACAAGCTGGAGTTCCTACAGCTGCCACTTCAGTCAAGGATGCAGCAAAGCTGCCCTGACCAAGGCGCCAGCTGGAGAGCTCCTCTATCCCACACCTTCCCCCATTGGCGAGGACGCAGGACAGGAAACATCCTAAAGGGAATCTCCACTGTTATCTCCAATCACTGATCAGCAGGGGAGGCTGGTGACACCTATGTCAGTGGGGTTCCTAATCCATTGCAGGTTTCATTTAGAGCTTTATAGGAGCTATCCATGGTGCTGAACTCCTCCACCACCACCCCAAAACCAGGTTCGCCACCATGGGGCACCATGGATAGCTCCTACAAAGCTCCAAATAAAAGCTGCAATGGATTAGGAGCCCCACTGAAATAGGAATCACCAGCCCACACTGCTCATCAGTGTTAACAGTAGAAATCCCTCTCCCTGCTAGCCTCCAGGGGGCAGGAGCCTGGGGAGGCAGCCCAAGGCTCCATGGGCCAGAGGTTCTCCATCCCTGTTCTAAGGGATGTACTAAGTAAAGGTTTATTGTTTTTATTAAGGGCAGGGCGGGGGGAGAAGATCAATCCCTACTGTAAACCAACAGGTTTATCCAGATGGATTCCCAGTATTGTGAGCTCTACCCAAGGTACATTTGTTGGGGGAGAAAGACAAATAGAGCATAACTGTTGACCCAGGAGACATACTTGGGGGCTAAGGGAGCTTGACCAGCAGCTCCCCTTAAACTTTCTAGTGTTGGCAGTGGAGAAAAGAAGTTGGGAGAGTCGGTAAGGAAAAGGCAGCAGGAGGAAAACTGTTCTCACTGAAGTCTACTTACTGGACCTGGACCTATTGGGAATTTCCCTTACAGCTGGATCGGGGAGCGTACGAATCCCATTCTACCATATACCTCATAATAATCAGAGATATAGTTGCTTCCAAGGAGCAATCATTTTGTGCCTTCACAGAAGGCTGGGAGTAACCCTGCTCTCTAAATAGCATTCTTGAGAAATGGAAATATCTCTTAAAATCAGTTTAAGTCTGTAGTATAGATATGGCTCTGATACGCACAATAAGGAACAATCACAGCCAAAAATGCTGCCCCATTAGTTTCAGCAGCAGAAAGCTGAAGTGCATGCAGGTATCTAGATTGGCACAAATTATGTGTAATACTATCTTGTGAAGAAGAATTTGTGCTTTCATGTGTGGGAACTGGGAGGCAGGGTGTGTCTTCCACTCAGAATAGGTATGAGCTACTTAGTCTGGAGACATTTCTTGTACTGATAAAGAAGAAAAAGGAAGAGAAAAACACTTCCATGAATTTTAATAAGTGTTTAAATTCATGCACACTACAATTTTAATTCCATTAAGGCAATATGGGAATTCTCACTGGCAAAGATTACACATTTAATTAAAAACAAAACAAAACACTGGAGTAGCTCAATGATGAAGACTCCTTGATCGGATTTCCTGAAGTGGCTGCAGATACATATGGAAATATTCTTGGGTAAGTTTTGCTGACTCCATAGAGCTGCATGCATTGCACAAATTGAATCCAGAAAATATGAAAAACTGGTAAAATAAAATAATAAATGCAATTAAAAATAAGAGACCACAGAAACAAATCTGCGACCATCATGAATAAGCATTTGTCACAGGAATGGTGAGAAAGTCAAAGGAACCTATTGTTGGGGGAACAATAATAATTGTGACATAATACTGCTAGTACCATGTGTTGACTAAAATGGGCTGCTTTGTACAAGGAGAACAGGGCACTAAGACTGTACATAGAGTCAATTTCACTTTAAAAAGTTAAAGACAATTAACTTTTTTCCTCTTCCCTTAAAACCAGCCGTACATTAAGCTTTCCATTAGCATAAAAAAAGAATTCCTAAAAAAGAAACCTCAAATGAACAAGATGTTGTAAGTCACCTTGGGAGGCCTATTTGGGCTAAAAGGTGACTCATAAATTTATAAGTAAATAAAAACAAATAAATGTTTCCCACAGGCATTTTATTACAGACCACGAGTACATACATTCCCTTTACATTTAGGCTTATCCATATCTAGTTTTTCTCCAATTATTCAGCAAGTCCCTGATGAGGTAAGGCAAAAGCCCTATTCATGTGCTCCCTCTCCCACAATTCCAATCACATCAGGGGGGTTAGAGGCGGACTGGGCATACTGGCCTAGTCCCCTCTGTTGTCCGCCCCATCACCCTCCACATATTGGAGGGCCGAATAGCTGCAGCGGGACGTCTGCTGCACTCATGTAGGCTTCTGGTGCGATTTAGAACCTTATTGTGCTGGTTTCTATATTGTGCATTGATCCTACACATGTATAGCAAGTTCCCTACTGCAGACATTCAGCCTCCATCCTAGAGAGGGCGACAGAGAGGGCAGGGACCGGAAGTACATCCCTGCTCTTCCTCCTCCTCCCCAAACAATTGGAATTGCATTATGGGGAATGCCTTAATAGGGCCAAAGTCAGTAGTTTCACATGTAATTTAAGCAAACAGCGGCAGTTATCATGTGAGAATAATGTGTGAATTGACCCGAATTGGCCCTGATTTGAGCACCCCAACCCTCCAAGCCAGTGATCCTTACCCAAGATAAGATCTCTCTTTTGTAACAACATTCTAAATGGTATCTTATCAGAATATCAATTAAGGGCGCAATCCTATGCATGTTTAGACAGAGAAAAGTCCTACAACTCCCAGCATTGCCCAGCCGGGATTGCGCCTTAAGCATCAATTGTCCAGCTGGAGCAATTCTTAAACATCCTGAACAAAAGCAAACCTCTGAGCTTCAAAATATGAAGCACATGTAGTGTAACATATTTCTTTTCTGCTCAGGAACTATGATGCTCTTAAGTAGTCACATATTGAACAGTTTCTAACAGCTTATGCAGATCCTTCTTTGTTCTTGAATAATGAAAAGAGGGTCAGTGGAAGTCACCGATTTACAATCTTATTCACTGCATTAAATTATTTCCATATGAGTTATTGTTTCCATTTTGTCTTTAAACAGTTCCAGTTCCCCATCTGTTAATTCTTACCATCTTTTTAATCATTTGTGTCACCTGTTTTGCCTTACCTTCTCTAAGATAAAATGAGTAGAGCTGAACACACTGAGGAAAGTCACTGCTTCTTTTTTTAAAATGCTCATATTATTTCCACCATACTCTTTCACTCTTAATATTTTGTTGGCCCCTTTGATCGCTGCGGCATGGAAAGACGCTGGGAGTCCAGTATCCCGATCCAAAGATTTGTGTTCAGATATGAATACATAAAAATTTCTTGCACGCAAAGCGGAAGAGTATCTGCAGGCCTGTCAATAAAGAGATATCATCCATATGTGCAAAGGAATGCAGGCACAGACCAGCAGTCCACTTGGGGAACCTGTTGTGTGCTCTCGAGCCTAGAAAAGATGACTAGATCAGGGTGGAAGTCTTCCCCTGAGAAAGTCAGTGTGGTGTAGTGTTAGAGTGTTGGACTGGGACTGGGGAGACCCGGGTTCTATTCTCCGCTTGGCCATGAAGCTCACTGGGTGATTTTGGGCCAGTCACTGACTCTCGGCCTAACCTACCTCACAGGGTTACTGTAAGTATAAAATGGAGGAAGATCATGTATGCCGCCTTGGGCTCCTTGGATGAAAGGTGGGATATAAATGTAACAAACAAACAAATAAATACAATAATACAGAAAAGTGAAGAGAATTTCTTCAACCATGTGACTCTGGATCATATCTCTTCATATTTACTCTACCATTAATTTTTATTTTGTCACTGTGCAGCCTGTTCACAAAAACACAAAGCCCCTGTGTAACTCATTTTTCCTCTAGCCATGATCGTTCCTAATGTAAACATTGGCACAGTTTATCAAACAATTAAATCTGTCTTTCCAGGACATTAATAAAGCTCAACCACTACTATGAATTATGCCTTAAAGCAGGAAAGCAATAATGGTTCCTCTGGATAATTCTGCTGTTTGCTTTTTCTTTCTTTTTTTTTTTAATAATAATTCATGGCTCTTTGCCATCATTTATGGAATTCTGTGGCAACTCTGGACTCGTAACAAAAGTATTTGCAACTTTCTAGCCACATAGAGGTGCTTTTTCAAAAACAACATGGTCAAGAACCAGTTTTCATGAATGCTGATTCAACTTCATTAATGATTTCTGTGTCTGAAGGCCGCTCCACACATTACAAAGCAGCAAACCCAGGACTGCCACAAACTGCTCACTCAAGAGGGGGCTTCATCCAATTTCATCTCCCTGGCAAGTTAACCTGCATGAAACACATGCTTGTGAACACATGGTCATCACATTCGCATTCCAGTTTCAGGCCTATGTTTCAAGTACCTTCTACGTATGCCAAAAACCATAATATATGGCGGCCCTTAAAGCAGTAAAGTATAAAAGGAGCTACCTCAACAGTTGTAGAAGCAGAAAACCCAGGAGAACAAGCCGTACACCAGGGGTTGTTGAGCTGTTTTCAATCCAAGGTCCAAATTCCATTTCAGCTTTCGGGGGGGGGGGGGGCTGCATTCCAGAGGTGGGTGTGGCAAAAGGGGTGGGGCCAAAAATACAACTAATACCAGCATATTTTAGTTTCTTATTGACTAGCTTTGAGTACTACTATATACCTGGGGATGGGAGTGGGAGTGGGGGAAGGTGCCATTTGCTGCTCTGCCTCAGGCAGCAAAATGTCTTGGAGGCCAGCCCTGGACACAGCTATAGAGACTTGTGGGGTAGGAAAAGGTAGCTGAGATGGTACAGGAAACTATATGGTACAGAGCGGTGTTCTCCAACCTTGGGTCCCCAGATGTTTTTGGCCTACAACTCCCAGCAACTGGGGGTACAGGGAGATCTATGGATGGGGAAACATGTTCAGGATGATATCAAACTTACTGTGTAATCCTAAACATGTTTACTCAGAGTAAGTCATACTGAGTTCAATGGGATTTACTCCCAGGTAAGTGTATGTAGGATTGGAGTCGTACTACTTAGTAAATATGCTCAGAGCTGCAACCTGCCGTATCCACCCTGAAGATAGTTCCAGGATCTGGATCTAGAGAGAAACCTGGGGATTGATAACTTTGGTGATTTAAAAAACAAATAACCAAGAACAAAGGTAGCCATGCTGGTCCATGAGAAATAAAAACCCCAAATCCACAGTTGGGCAATACGTTTGTTAGGAATTTTGTTAGGGATGTGCGCGGAGCTCGATTGGGGGGGTGGAAGTCGAGCGAACTCTCTGGGGTCGACCCCCTGAGCTCTGCTCGTCCTACCTTTTCCCCGGCTCGACTCACATTCTTGCGAGCCAAGCCAGGGAAGCGGCTTCCGGTTACGTAGAAAATGGCATAAGATATGTTAAAAATAGCCACTATTTGCATAACTTGTGCAAATTGCAGCCGTTTTTAATGTATCTTACACCATTTTCTACGTAAGCAGTGTAGCGCCGGGAACCCGGAAGTCCGGCGAGCACCTCAGCTGGCGCTCACACTCGGCTCAGCTCGCTTGGCAGCTGCGCTCAGCTCATGCGCCACAAGTTGAGTGCTGGGCGGATCACCCACCCCTAGCTCCTAATAAAGGTATCCAACTATGCATTTTGGTACTTTAAGAGTTGTATGATGATAAGGTTGCTAGAAACTTAATAATGTAACTTTTGGTGTAGAGTTTAGGATTGCAAGAATTTAGAATCCAAGAACTGTTACAAAGAAGTGTGTTCTAGAATCCCAGAAACTACCAAAATAAAGTATTTGAAATAAAATGAGGAGCCACCTTTGGCGGTGACTCTTTCTACCTCCTCACCTGGTCCAGGGACCAGGAGCAGCAAAGCAACATCCTCCAGTCCTGAGGTCTCTGTCCAGTGCTGTTGTGCTTGTCGGTGAAGGGGGCAGGAAGAGCGAGTGTGGATTTACTCAGAAGTAAATCCCACTATGTTTAATGGGGGTTACCCCCTAGTGATTGTGCAAGTTTGCTGCCTAGCAGCATGGGTTATTATAGTCTACAATACCTTCCTACCCTCTCCCTTGCCAGTGCGCCATGTTCAGTTTGCAATTAATCAGTAAATGTTTAAGGTGCCATACAGCTCTTTGCTAGTCCCAGGCACTCCATCCTCCCATCTGGATTTGGGCCTGGAAGACCAAGGAAAATTGTGGGTGCATGAGGGTACGTTTTAAGCAAGCACAATTTGGGACATTGCACAGTTCTGTCCTGAAAGCAAGCAAGAGTTTAATTAGCTTGCCTACTATAAAATTGAAATTATAGTAATTATTTATAATTATGCACATATATTTGCATATGTAAATTAGTATATGCAAATTTGTGCAATATTTTTTGGCCTATGGGCCTGAGCCCCTGATCTTTTAGGTACCTAGCACTGCCCCTGCTGCAAGCAAATACACAGTAATTCAAGTTTTAACATGAATATCACATTCCAGGGTCCATATGGTTCATAGAATCAACATAAAAGCTCATTATTAAAATATTTTGATAGTCACTAGTACAAAGCTTCCACTAATAGTCAAAAATATAAAATAGTTCTCAGGTTTATTTGATGAGTGGAGTTGTGTTCTAGAACAGGCAGATGCAACTCCAATGTTAGGGTCCACTCTACTAGATAAAAGCTCATCTCATCTACAGCGTAATCCTATGGATGTCAACTCATCAGCAAGTCCTATTGAGCTCACTTGGACTTACTGCTGGGCGTGTATATAGGATGTGCAGCCTTAGACTGCGATTATAGTATTTAGAGCTAAACCCAAACATCTTAAAATAAGCAAATACACAGGATGAAGAGTACAGATGGCTACACTCAGAAAGTAATAAAACATGACTTCACTCACAGCATTCCGCCAGCACAAAAGCTTTATGATCAAGTGAAATCATGCTAAGATGGTTATCTAATGATGTAATTCTACTACTACCGAAAGAACAGTTAAACAGAAATCTGTTGATAGAACTCATGCTAATAAGGCAATCCAGGGCCCCAATATTGACATAGGAGGCATGTGGTATCCTAAGAACTCCCCAGTGAGGGATACTACTGTGGTTTTTACTCTCATAGCCGGGGCCTGAGATAACAGATTCTACCTGGCAGCCATCAGAGGGAGAGGTGAAAGCAGGAGCCCTCTCCATCAGCCTGGCTTGGAGGAAGTCTCACTGTCTGGTTACTTAACCTTACTGAGATTGTATGTGATCCTTGTCACTTTAACAGTGTTATTAGGATGACACACCACTTCTGGTCAATCAGAAGTTTACGGGGAGTAACATGCCAGTGCATTTCATCACCCTGTATTTGTTGAAATGTCAGCTCCGGTCCAGGGAACAAGTTCAAGACCCACGGGAGTCCACCTTTTGACACAAAGAGGCAATACATAAGTTATGCCTCAGATTCAGATTCTATTCAAATAAAGATGGTCAGCATATGTGTTCGGTTCTAGTGAAGCTGTGTTGTAAAAGGAGCAAAGCAATAATGTCATCAGAAAAGCCATAAGATGTTTTTAAATAAACAGTTGGTATTGAGTTGCAGGATATCTTATAATTACATTACATAAATACTGGCAAAGAAAAACAAGAAACTACATCCAGATGTTATAGTGTTGCTTGCACAGATGTGTGTTGTAATTTTCCATGTATACTAATGAAGCTAATAATTTGAAAGATGGGTGTGAATTTTTTAAAAAGTAAAAAATAAAATTGCTTTTCACCCACAGAGAAGTCAAAAACTACAAGTCCTAATATTCTTCTCATATGCAGTATCCAAGGAAACTAATCTGGTTAATCTAGCAACAATTCTTTCTGCTACATTTAAATGTCATTTAAACTTAAATGTCACATTTAAAATTGCAAGCTATGGGCAGAGTTTGTTCTTTTTAATTATGGTACAGCACCTAAGTTCTGAGGCAATTTTAAATAATACTGCTTAAATTGCATTTGGCACTGCCAAACATGAAATTGAAAAGTTTCTTACATCCACACAACAAACTGTACAAGCATAAACTTGAATACTGTGCAGCTATGATCACCATTAAAAGCTTTCCTTCACCAAAACAGGCCACTGTGGCAAAGATCTTCTGTTAAACCTTAGATTTATTATTAATACACCAAGTAGGATTACTTCTGGTGATCAGATTACTACAGAGCAGATTTTATAAGAGAAAAAGAGTTGAAAAAATAAAGCTATAGGTCTCTCAAAATCAGCTTAGCAAAAACTATAATATACATTCCAGGGATGTTGAAGAGTCCTTGGTCTTGAGTCCCGAGTCGAGTCGCAAGTCTTTGGACCCAAGTCTCGAGTCCAAGTCCGAGTCCTTGGTCCAAAATGGTGACTCATGAGCAGGGCTTTTTTTCTCAGAGAAAAGGTGGTGGAACTCACCCCCCCTCCCCTGGCCACGCCCCTACCCACCCCTAGGACCGCCCCCTAAAACCGCCCCTTTAGAGAACAGGGATGCAAGTAAAATTGGGGGGGGCTATAAAAATGTATGGAATTAAATAAAAAGCAATGCAGTAAAATGTGCAAAAAAATTGGAATACTTACCAAAAGTAAGCTCAGAGACATTTCCTTTTTGAAAGGTGTTTATTTATAAGTTTTGCAGTTACACATATTAATCACAGTTTAGACACAACCTGTGGTGCCGAACCTATTTTGAGGCCAGGATTCAGAACCATGGATAGCTCCTTAAAAGTTCAGGGTGAAACTCGGAGTGGATACACCCCCCCCACTGACATTGGAGCCACTGGCATCCACTTCCCCTGAATGGTGAGAGGCCTCGTTGCTTTGGGAATCTTTTTTTCCTGCCTTCCAGAGAGTGGTGATGGAGAAGATGATGCACTTAGGTTATTTTAGATTCTGGACATAATGGTTTTATGGTGGTTCTGGTGGAGGTGGAGGCCCTCTTTAGAGGTATATTACTTCACACTTTGCTCAAAATGGGGTGAGGCAGCCCTGCTGCTGTGCTTCGAGCCTCCCTCCTGCTCATTCCGCTGAGCGGGGGGGGGGCGGGGGCGGCGGCGGCTAGCCACCTGCCCTAAAGTCCTGCCCTAGGGGCACCTCTGATTACCACCGTGTTACCCCATGATGAGGCTGACGCCATTAACGTGCAGCAGCGTTTTAGAGAGCAGGGCAAGGTCCCTGCCCCGAGGACAGTCCAAAGCAGCAAACAAGCAAACAACACCACGGACCTGGGGTGGAGTGGAGTGGGGTGGGAGAGAAAGGAGGGTGGCAAACGCTTCTCTTAAGACTTTCCCGATGCGCCCGGGCTCCCCAGATGCGTTTGCCCACAACTCCTATCACCCCATGCCGTGGGGATTATGGGAGTTGTAGTCCGTGGGGGGAAAGGCAGTCCTAAAACAAACAAAACAAGAAACAAACTCACCCCCTGCTAAGTCGGCGGCCACGATCTGTTCCGCCACGGTGGCCGGCGCCATCTCCGTTTTGCCCGTCGGCGGGGCGGAGGAGCCTTTCCGGGTGGGTGGTCCCGAGCCGCCGTCAGGGGGCTGGCAGCCCGGCCGGGCGCCTCCCAAGGGCCTCCCGGTGGCCTCGCCGTCCAGCACGGGTGCGGGAGGAGCAGGGGGCGCCTTGGGGCGAGGCTCTTGGGGGGGCGGCTGGAGCGGCCGGCGCGCCCCCTCCTGGGTCTCGGCGTCGTCGTCCATGGTGGCGGCTCCGCTCGGGGTTAGGCGGGCGCCTTTCCTTCAAATGCCCTTGCCCGGGCGGCGCCCCTCCTGCCCTCCGCCCGCGGGCGCATCCCTTCCGCACCCAGGCCCGGCGCCACGGGGATGGGCGCACGACGCCTGGACGGCGGGTGGCTGGCTGGGGCGCGGCGAGGTGGGCAGCCCAGGGGTGCACGAGGCGAGCATCAAGAGCGAGGCCGGCTGCTGGGGGCGGCCAGGGGCGGAGGCAGCCTCAGCGGGGTGACGACGGGACGCTCCTCATGGCCTCCCCCGCCTCGGACGAAAATAGGTGGCGGAACGCCGTCCCGGTGCATTCCGCCAGAAAAAAAGCCCTGCTCATGAGTCACAAGTCACTCCGAAAGCTGACTCCACGAGTCCCTATTAAAATCAATGGGGGTTTTCCCCAACAAAATAAAGCTATTTCAGATGTGTGGCTTAAATAAATTCTAGGCACAAGTGTGCCTTTTTATTTCAAAACTCTGCAACTGATTTTGACAAGAACAGACCAGGCAGACAAACCCAAAATAACCAGGCAGGCAGAGGAGGCAGGGAACCCCAAAGCAGGCAGAGGCCTTTGTCTTGGACAATTCAAACTGTGGAACTGGTTAAGAAGAGACCAGGCAGGCAGAGGAGGCTGGGGACCCCAAAATCGGGGGGGGGGGAGGGATTGTGCAGCCTTAGTTAAAACTCGCTTTTTACAACTCCGCCACGGTTCTGTCACCCCCTCAACTCTCTCCAGCGCCCCATGTGTGGGTGCATAAGAGCGGCAGGCGGTCTAACCTGTGCCCCCAGGCACCATCAGCTGTAGGGGGACGGAGGGACTCTCCAGCGTGGGGCAACCCCCCACAACAACACATCAATCAAAATAAATCTCGACACACCATTGGGGCTGTGCTTCTGATAGCTGTCCATAATGGCCGAGCAGCAGCGCTTCGCTTCCATGCGCTCTTCGCCGGCGATCACACTTCTCTCCACTCCTTCTGGCACAGCCCAGGGATGTTGAAGAGTCCTTGGTCTCGAGTCCCGAGTCGAGCCTCAAGTCCCATTAAAAATATTGGGACTCGAGTCAGAGGGGGGACTCAGTCCGACTCACGAGTCGAGTCCTAGAGTCCGAGTCCCCATCCCTGATACATTCACAACTATGCCTATATAAATAGTAGATTCAAAAGAAATATCCCCTTAGGACAAAATTAATCTCTGGAATAAAGCAAATATAGCTGTCAGGGGGAAAGAAATATTTGAGCGGAAATGAGATAGTTGAGAAAAACAGATCTACAAGTACTGCCGGATTAATTTGGTGGCACAGGAGAATACCAACAGCAAGTTTCTGCTGCTCCCTAATAAATAGCGAGAAGCACAGCAGCTGAAAAGCTTGGAAACTTGTGTTCCTGGCAGAATAAATGTCAGAGAATCTTTGAAATCCAGGAATACCAGAATAATTAAAAGTTCTGTTATCTACAAGAGGCAAAGTTGTTTCAAGATCAACTGTCTAAAGGGTTCTTGTTGCTTGCTTGTTCTTATGCAAGCTGTTTATGAAAATTGGATAAAATTCTTTATTAGATCACCTCTTGTTACCATCTTGGCTCCCACATGGAGGGTATTTGCCCAAGATGACGAGGCAACAACCCATGATGATTCAACTGCAGGTACACTGGACTGGATTCAGATTTAGTCATACTTAGAGGAGGTCCATTAAAATAAGAAGGATTTAAATTAGTAATGGTTTTCTTCTTCCATGGATTTCAATGCATCTGCTCTGAACATGACGAAGTCTGGATCTGCCCAACTGAGTTTACATGAATGATACAGCCATAGTTTATGGCTGTATGCTATAACTGCAGTTGCCACATATTCGATTGATTGGCCCCTGTCTGCCATCTGGATTTTCTGCCTCAGCATAATACAGGATTGGGCATTTTTTGGCCCTCCAGATGTTGTTGGACTGCAACTTCCATCAACCCTAGCCAGCATTGCCAATGGTGATGGATAATGGAAGTTGTAGTCCAACAACACCTGGAGGGTCACCTCTTGCCCACCTCTGGCATATGCCCATGACACTGCATCTGGATGCCACAAGCGTGTCTTGTACCACTTGTGCAAGGTTCCCAATTTCAGGTGATCCCCCACCGCCACCACAGCAGCCTGGTAAGACATGGCCCACAATGTTCAGTAATCCCCGTGAGTGACCCTCTGGAGAAGCTTTCAGGGGGTATAATTCTAGGTTATTATGGCTGTTTTATCAATTCCTGTACTGCTTATTGTCTTACATTATACAGTAATACCTTGGATTGCAAACATAATTTGTTCCGGAACCATGCTTGTAATCCAAAACACTCTTATATCAAAGCGAGTCTCTGGCGGGCGTGAGCAGGGCCGATTTCAGCCCGCTCGAGGTGAGCGGTTACATCCCTACCTTGTATTGCAAGACGTCGCTTGTTTATCAGGTCAAAATTTATTTTAAAAAATTGCTTGTCTTGCAAAATGCTCTCAGACCAAGTTACTTGCAATCCAAGGTATTACTGTATTGTATTTTATTTTTTAAAATATTTGTATTGCATTTTATATTTTTAACTGTATTAAAATGGCACTTTAGTTTTTTAACTGGCTGTAATCCACCCAGAGAACATTAGTTATTGGGTGGATTAGAAATGCACTAAATAAATAAATAGATACAAGAGGCTACAAGGAGGAGTGGGGGAAAGATCCATTGCAGAAGCTTGCCTTCTGCTTACATAATATGGGATATCACCCGTAGACTTGCATGAATAAAATTCTTTTCCAAACTTACCTGTCTTCCCAACACTGTAACAAGAACTGGCTCAGCTTGTCTGAGTGTGGAAAGCTAAGCAGGGTCAGGCCTGGTTATTACTTGGATGGGAGACCCCTCCTCTAGTTTCCTGCATTGAGCAGGGGGTTGGACTTGATGGCCTTGTAGGCCCCTTCCAACTCTATGATCTATGAATCTACGAAGATAACTATGATTTGCATTGACAGGGAACGGAGGTTCAGTGTGAGACTCAAAGGCTCTCGATGAAATTTGGTAGAACAAATGGCCCAGGTTCACTTGCCCCACTGACTTTTGCACATTCAGTGCAATGGAACTGTGTAACGATCGACTTCTCTTTGTGGTGGTGATGCTGCTTTCCTATTTTCATTTAAGCCGTTAAGTGTTTCAGGGCAAACTTAAAAATATACCTTTTCATTTACACTTTACATGACACTTCAATATAAACATTACAGGCATTTGCCAAGAAAACCTAAGGCAGAGTTTATCTGCTTGCACGTTAATTAAAAGCAGAAAAATTAAAAATAAATGAGCACTTGGCTCTCTAAATATCTGTTCTGGGTATTTTTGTTTATTATGTTTTTACTGTAACAGGAGGCACCATTGAGATTTTCTTCCTTCAGCATCACAATGCGGCCACCTCCGTTCCTTCGGATCAACTGGCTGCATATTTCCAACCAGGCCAAGTTATTCTGGATTCCAGATGCATCAGATATCCAGTGAAGTTGTAGCCTAATTAAAGCCCCCCACCCACATCTGTTTCCTTGCAAATTGGAAGCGCCTCTCCCTGGCAATAGCAGCGGCACGTCTACATCCTGCCTCAAATCACACTCTGATCCACAGACATCTAGCAAACAGGGATGGGGACTCGGACTCCAGGACTCAACTCGTGAGTCGGACTGAGTCCCCCTTCCCACTCGAGTCCCAATATTTTTAATGGGACTCGAGACTCGACTCGGGACTCGAGACCAAGGATTCTTCAACATCCCTGGAGAAGTGCGATCGCCGGCGAAGAGCGCATGGAAGCGAGGCGCGCCACTGCTCAGCCATTATGGATGGCTACCAGGAGCACAGCCCCAATGGTGTGTCGAGATTTATTTTGATTGATGTGTTGTTGTGGGGGGTTGCCCCACGCTGGAGAGTCCCTCCGTCCCCCTGCAGCTGATGGTGGCTGGGGGCATAGGGTAGACCGCCTGCTGCTCTTATGCACCCACACACGAGACACTGGAGAGAGTTGAGAGGGTGACAGAACAGTGGCGGGGTTGTAAAGAAGCAAGTTTTAACTAAGGCTGTGCAATCCCTTCCCTCCCCCCCCAATTTTGGGGTTCCCTGCCTCCTCTGCCTGCCTCGTCTCTTCTTAACCAGTTCCACAGTTTGAATTGTCCAAGACAAAGGCCTCTGCCTGCCTGCTTCGGGGTTCCCTGCCTCCTCTGCCTGCCTGGTTATTTTGGGTTTGTCTGCCTGGTCTGTTCTTGCCAAAATCAGTTGCAGAGTTTTGAAATAAAAAGGCACACTTGTGCCTAGAATTTATTTAAGCCACACATCTGAAATAGCCTTATTTTGTTGGGGAAAACCCCCATTGATTTTAATAGGGACTCGTGGAGTCAGCTTTGGGAGGGACTCGTGACTCGTGGAGTCAGCTTTGGGAGGGACTCGTGACTCGTGAGTCACCATTTTGGACCAAGGACTCGGACTTGGACTCGAGACTCGGGTCCAAAGACTCGTGACTCAACTCGGGACTCAAGACCAAGGACTCTTCAACATCCCTGCTAGCAAAAGGACTATCTCACCTGCTCCACAGGTGTACAAATGCATTTATGGCAAGATATCTGGCATTCACTCAGCTTTGTACATGCTTTACATTAAACTCAGAAAATGCACATAGTTCAAAGGAGAGACCAAAACTCCCCAATGGTGTAGAACATCTTTTGCACTTCTTCAGTCAATAGTTACATCAGTTTACACCAAGTAAAGATTGGGATTTTGTTCTTCACTAATAGAATGCAAAAATAAAAAGTTTCACTGATCACATAGGGTTTTTTTTGGTAATTATTATTTCCACCATTCACACCATGCAAAATATGAGTCTCCCCCCCCCCCCCAACTACTTTAGTTATGTACAGCAGAGCAAGCACAACTTAGCAGCAGTTGTTCTGAAATCTGATTATGGAGATGAAACATCAGGTTTCAGTTAGATGTCTTCCTCAGTCCAATTTCTCACTGACTGAAATCCACTGTATGCGATGGGCATCTATGATTTCCTCATTCAAGAAGGATTTTATGGCACTGTGTTTTAATAGTGGTTTTATCTGCCACTGTTATTTTAATGTTGTTGCTTGCTATTTTAATGTTTTAGGGAACGGTCCTATGGCCCCTAGACATGGTCTGAGAGGCCATAGGATAGTTCGGATTCCCAGCTCCGAGGTTGGAGACAGCAATCCGACCTCGGAGCTGGGAATCGGAGCTCCGACACCCCGCCCCCCACCCTTCACAGCCGGCGCAGAAAGAACCACGTCAGCTGCTCTCCGAGGTCAGGAAAGCAACCCAAGAAAGGGGTTAAAGGGGGTGAGGAGGGGAGGAGATTGGAATGGCCAGGATACGAGGTCTCCTGAATTTGCTCCAGCCTCCTTCCCTCACCCTCCGACATGCCCCAGCTAGACGGGAGATGAAGATCACCTCCGCCTCTCCTCCCACCCTGCATAGGATGCCTGTAAGCCTCCGAATTCGGCTTTAATAGCTTCTAATCTAATTATATTGTTGCTTTACAGATTGCTTTGTAAGGTTCCTTGGGAGGATGAACACCCTAAAAGGGAGGATAAAAATCTATGAGATAATAATAAGCTAGATCTATTACCCATTCACTTTTAGGCTCTCTTAACAAAACCAGGGTTTGCTTTTTCTACTATAAGCCAATACAATTAATTCAGAGATTAACGACGCAAGTGTATGCGACTTATAGGAGTTTTGTTCTTCTTAGGCTGGAGGCAGGCTTAATTCTCAGAATACGTTCTCTTTTTATATGAATAGCTGTCTCCAGTAAAACAGAGACTAGAATGACGGTACATCATTCTTCACACTCCCTGCTTGCTCACCTGCTCAGTGAACAGCCTTCTCCTCCTCCTCTTTCTCAAAGTGGCCAGTAGATGAGTGCCTGCTGGAGCAACTCCCCTATGAGCAAAAGCTAGACCATTTGAGGCTTTTTATCTTAGAAAAAAAGGAGAGTAAGGGGAGACTTGACAGAAGTGTATACAATTATGTATGGTGTGGAGAAAATGGACAGGGAGACATTTTTCTCCCTCTCTCATAATGCTAGAATCCAGTGAGGTCTTAGTTCAACCCCCAAGCTGGAGGGCTTTAAAAGGGAATTGGACAAATTCATGGAAGAGAAGCTATCAATGGCCACTCGTCATGATGGCTCTACATTGCCTCCAGTACCAGAGGCAGTATGCCTCCGAATACCAGTCGCTAGAGAACATGAGCGGGAGGGATGCTACTTCGCTCGTGTCCTGCTTGTTGGCTTCCCATAGGCATCTGGTTGGTCACTGTGAGAACAGAATGTTGGACTGGAATTCTGCACAATTCTTATGTTCTGGAGAAGAAAGAGCAGCTGGAGGATGAGGTGGTGGTAGCAGCAGTAGTAACAAGCAAGGAGGGCCATGAATGTCATTTCTGTGTTCGATTCACTGGACAGCTAGAGAAAGATGTCAATATAAAAAGCAAATTGGCAGTACGTTTGCAGTGCTGTGAGCACCCTTGTATATTATTATGTCTGTCTTCAACCTACCGCAATACGATCAACTGATTTTTCAGTTGGTTATGCGTAGACAACTCATTTTTTCAGTTTAATGCAAACTCAAGGTATAGAGATAGGGGTGCACTGAATAAGTCCAAGCAAAGCTGGCCAGCTCCCTGCTCCCCTCTCCTTCTCCCACTCAGCCAGGAGAAGGACTTCATTAGCATTTAGTTTCACTTTCAAAGAATCCTAGCTTAGCGTTATGTACGAACCAGAGATTGTGGTGCAAAACAAACTCAAGTTAAACAAGCCGGCTTTGTAAGCCATGGTTTAGTTACATGCAAACCAGCCCAAAGAGACAGAAGGGCTCTTTGGGTTTCAACCTAACAGACATACACTGATGGCCCCTCATCCTGCTTTCCAGGACAATTACCTACCCCAGGCTCACATTTTGTTGTGTAATTTACACATAAGAAGACCTACCAGCAAGTGCTTTTAGGACGTTGTCTAAAACTGTTTAGTAAAAAATATTACCAGATTTCAGCCACCTGCCTTTTATGGTTTTCTTTCTATAAACCAAACATGCCCAGGGAACAAAATTCCCCAGAAATCTGCATAAGAACACATTTTACAGGGAATTTTTGGACCCCGAACAATTGAAACAATTATGGGGAACACAAAGAGGCCATCCACAGGTCATCTTAGTCTCTTTTGACAGCCAAGAACAATTGCAAACACTTCCTTCAAACAGAAAAGAAATCCATTGAGGGAAAGCTTTGTTATGCTGATTTAAAGTTTACAGGCCATCAGGCCATTTCAGTCTTTTCAAATGTTAATTGACGGCCATTAAGGCCTTCTTTTGTTATGGAAATTTACTGGATTTCTATTGCTGCAGGAAAGATTAAATCTTTAGTTACCTTAAGTAGTCGAAACCTGAAATCCATTCTTATTCTGATCCTAACAGCCTGGGAAAAACATTTACTAAAACAAAAGCCTTTCATATGCAAAATTTGCCTTGTCTGAGGTACTTCTTTTGGGGGCTTTTCAGGACCCCAGTATGCGATGAATGCTAGGTTTCATAAAAACACAGGATGAGGGTAAAAGAAACTATTTAATCTGAGGGGTGGGGAAAGGTGTTTTTTTATAAAGTTACTTAAGAGGGAGTAAAGTTTGAGAATGGCAATTTTGCAGACATGGGGACCTCGCTGCATGCTTCTGAATACAATATCTGAGACACAATGAGAACAATCATTCCTGTGTGGTTATTAGCAAGACTGAGGTCAGGTAACAAGTCCTTTTTTGACAAAGAAAGGATGTACATTAGCCAGTCTTTTTTCATTAAACATATATTCAAAGCCCCTACAGGATTTGAGCATGACCTTTGGAACACATATATGATAGAAGATACCCACAATTGACTAGCCTCCTTGTCCTACTAACCTAGCTTTGTTAGTAATTTCTGGCTAGTAAATGCTCCCCTGCCTGGTCAGCTGGAGTCAATTCACCTGACAATTCACCAAAGTGAATTTTGGTAAATGATTACTTACAAGCCTGAGATAAGGCCATTAAGACTGGAATCAAGATGCAATACTGGAAAATATCAGAACATGTTTGGTTGTATCCAGATTTAGGCACGTGCAACTGGGCTGGTGGAAACAGACTTCCCTGCCCCCCTTCTCCCCTTGGGAGTGGTACGGGGTGGTACGGGGAGGAGGATCTTCCAAAAGGCACCTTCTATGAGCGGAAGGCAGATCCTTGGATCCAACCTACTGCATACCATGCTAAAAAGAGAAAAAAAGAAAAGAACCACAAGTGTACAAGTCAAATATCAGTTAATATATTTATATACTTACTGGTTTAATTCTACATCCAGGATGAAAGAAGTTCCAAAAGCATCAACCTGGAAGCTCGCTCGGGCAATATGAGTGGACTGCAATGTTAAAATAATTGAAATGGGTTAGTTAGCATTCAACTATTCCCAGTGTATTATTCTAAATACGGTACAAAGAAAATGTAATTAGCATCAGCACAAATGTACAGAAACACATTATTAAATTGAATAATGTAACTGATTTTTCGTGGGACTGAGATTTTGTAGAAAAATAGGAAGAGGTCAGAGCTGACAATATCCTCTTTTATATATTTTTTTCATTGTCATGTTTAACATCCTTGCAGTTGAGGAGTTCTCTAAAATAGGTACAGAGCTAGATCCTTCGGTTGGCGGACGGGCTGAAGCCTGAATATTTGGTTCACCTTACTGAAGCTTATGCATAGCTAGCTATTCATGATGACAGCAGTACATTTTCTTATACACTATGGGTATAAATTTCACATGTATTTACTGCAACTGATATATCCAAACTTTAGGTAATGAAAACTGTACATTTTTTTCATTTTCTTTTATTTTTCTCTTTTCCCTCCCCTTTGTTTTTCTTTATGGTTTTTGTTACAATTTTCTGAAACTCATAGTAAAAACAATCTTTCTTTTTTTTTAAGCACCTCAGTGTGCATACCTGTCTTTTTTGTGTGTGCCATTCTCCCTAGACACAGGCCTGTGGCTTACGCTGGCTCACTTTGTCTGAGCGTGGAAAGCTAAGCAGGGTCAGGCCTGGTTATTACTTGGATGGGAGACCCTCCTCTAGTTTCCTGCATTGAGCAGGGGGTTGGACTCAATAGCCTTGTAGGCTCCTTCCAACTCTATGATCTATGAAAAAATCTAGATAGCATCAGCACTTCAAACAAATCCCAGCCAGCCAGTCTCTTGACCAGACTTCTTGGTGTGGGCAAAGACATGGAGGAAGTGGGGGGGAGGGGAGGAAGAAACAGAGTCTGAGCAGACACTCCTCTCTCCCTCCTGACCACAGAAGAGATCAATGGCATCGTGGTGGGATGAGGCATTAGACCAGTGTTCTCCAACCTTGGGTCCCCAGATGTTTTTGGCCTACAACTCCCAGCATACCCCAGACAGCTGGGAGTTGTAGGCCAAAAACATCTGGGGACCCAAGGTTGGAGAACACTGCATTAGACAGCATCTGTGCCAAAATGCTGCCTCATGGGGAGATCCATCCAGAGGGAGGTGTTTTCCCCTGTCTCAACACTCCCCCCCTTTTCCTTCAAGACTGCCTGTTTAATATGCCAGTGTGCATTTGCCAGTGTGGTGCAGTGGTTAGAGCAGGGATGCAGACTATTTTTTCAGCCCAAGGGCTGAATTCCATTTCAGCGAAGCTCTTGGTAGCCACATTCCAGTATTGGGTGGGACCAAAGGCCAAAGGGGCATGGCCAGAGCGGCCAGCCTATTTTAGCTAAAAGCTCTTACTGCCTGTGAGTAAGCTTTAGGAGAGGCATTTCAACTTTTTAGAATGGGGGAAACACTGCATAAAAGCACACAGGACTGACCAAGATTGGAAATAAGACTTGTTCCATCCATCCCCAGGTCTGAGAAACAGGTTTAGCCGTGATGGCCATAGGTCAGTGACTATCTCTCAGCCTAACCTACCTTAGAGAGTTGCTGTGGGGATAAAATATGGTGGAGCGGGTGCCATTTGCTGCTCAACCTCAGGCAGCAAAATGTCTTAACCTAGTGTTATGGTTCTCTATGCAAAATACAATCTGTCACAATCTTATAGACATGTACTGATAAAAATAATACCAGCAAAATCTTTAGGGAAGAATAAAACAGAAGGGTGGGAAGTGAGAAGGGGGGAAAAAACCCACACACATGGGCCAATTCCAAAAACCACAGCACTGTTAAATACTTCTGGAAAGGCTTTCTGGCTGACCCCCACATGGCAGTAAACAGCAGGGTAATTTGACCAAACGCAGCTTCTTTGCTAGAAGGATTGTTAGCGGAAGCCAGTTTGGAGGCCTTCAAGAAAAACATCCACATTTTAGTAAAGAAGCAGGGCGGCCCATTGAGGTTTGCCAATTACACCAGTGTCTGTTTTGGCATTGGCTCCTTGGGAACTAGTGCTTTTCTATGGGTGTGGAGAAAGAGACGCGGACCAGGGCCTTACGCTATGAAAAGTAAGACCGCCCCAAGCATTCAGATAACAGGAGCAAGGAGGAAATGTTATGGAAGGCCTGCAGAAGAGAAAGACACAGCTGTGGTCACCATGGATGAGACTATCTATCTTCCGGGAGGAGTGAGACTCAAACCAAGCGTTTTCTGATTTGTAGCTCAGTCTCTTAGTCCCTACGTTACACATTCAAATACCGTACTTGGAAGTTCTGTTCTGCACATATAACATTGACAAATACTGTAGGTGAATGGAAAAAGAGACTGCTCCCATTAACCTAGGCCTAGGGGAAATTGCCAAGATCCAAGGCCATTAACTCTGTAAACAGTGAACTTATGGGGGCTAGAACCTTGATTTAATTGGATAGTCTAAGGAATCTGAAATTCACAGCAATGTAGTATTCTGTACGGTACAGTGTGTGCCACAGATGTGTACAGTATGAACAATTCCAAATGTGATATGAGGAATGCTTACCTGCTATGCACCCTCCTACATCTGACCAAGGAAATGCTTATCTGTTTTATGTCAAGTGAATAAAGGTTTCAAGGCATGGCATTGAGCAATGCTAATCAGCAAGCTACTTCCATGCCTTGCCACAGTCTGAGACATGACCACTCAAATTTCTGTATGACCCAAGTGTTCTATGGACTTTGAAGAAGCCCAAGTGCAAGGTGAAAGGGAGAAACGTGCTAAGCGAAAAGCACATCAAATGAATCCTTTACAGGACCATCTTCCATCTGGTAACCTGTGTCCTCACTGTGGGAAGCTGCGTGGATCTAGAATTGGCCTCCACAGTCACTTACGGACCCATCGCTAGTCTACACAATTTTTCTTTAGAATTTCCTCCTTTTAAAATTTCCTTTTTGTAAATTTTTATCCTGGAAGACAATCTTACTCGGTCACGAGTGATCACCTGATGATGATGATGATGATGATGACCCAAGAGGAACATCCTCACATTTAGATGCCACAGATCTGGACATGTTTACTGACACACCTCATCGTACACTGAAATTTCAGCAGCATTCACTAGCATTAGTTTTGCTATTTCAAAGCTAGACAAATACAAATAGTACTGTGCCATCCAGACTGTTGCAGGTGGCAGTTATAGCCCCAGTATTAGGTAAAGAGCCCGAGAAAAATAAGTAGCAGACCTATCAAATAGGTTCAGCTGAACAGTTTGCTGTAACCAACGTATTCCATCCTTTATTTAGTTCCTTTGAAACATACTATCCAGCTTTTCATTAACATGGAAATATATCCCGGGCAGTTTGTGTTGGTTTTTGTGGGGTTTTCCTCTTTCTTTTCTTTTTTTCTAGTATGGGAAAAAATAATGACAAGGGACCGGTACCCAACTGAGGGCTGATACACGCGGGGAGTGAAGAGCAACATAGCCCCCAGCCATTACCAGTACTTGAACTGAAGCAAGGAGTGTCAAAGCGCTGAGGCGATTTGATGCGGCAGATTTAAGGCAGTCTCTAGAGAGAAGATGCTTGAACCATCAACAAATGCCCGAGGTTACATAGGTTCAGCTGTAGCTGGCCCCAATAAATTGGCTAGGGTCATTTATCTTTAAAGTTAACAGAACTCACACAATAGGGTTATTCCTTGGGGAGGGAAGAAAGGGGGGGTTATCTAGTAAAGAAAGAGAGTTATATAAAAAAGAATACAAAGAGAGAATTAAAAAAACCTTCAGTTGGGAGAAATGGATTGAGAAAATATCACGTTCGAGGCCCATTCATCTCTATTCCAATTTAAAAAATAGGCAAGTTACAACCCCCAGGTTGAAAGTTTATTAACACACTCACCAACATACGTAAGACAGACCTGTTTCTGCTCTACCTTTCAAATAACTTTCTACTTAAAATGTATCCAGATGAAGGTAATCTGATCTGTGTATTTTAATCTGTTTTGTTTCATTGTATGTTGTACATCACCCAGAGTGGCTGGGTACCGGCTAGCTGGGCGATCTAGAAATACAATAAATAAATAAATAAATCACTTAAAGAAAATTGTGGGGAGGTTTCAAGCTCCCCCTGCAATGGTTTCGAAATAAATATTTAAATAAAGAAACAACTAACGAAAATGTGCAACCCGAGGAACCAGTACAAACGCCAAGGAGAAGCCACAAGAACTGAAAAGGAGAGGAAGAAGGGCTAGGCCCTGATAGGCATGACCACAAGGAGCAGAACATAGATTTCATAGATGATAGAGTTGGAAGGAGCCTACAAGGCTATCTAGTCCAGCGCCCTGCTCAATGCAGGAAACTAGAGGAGGGGTCTCCCATCCAAGTAATAACCAGGCATGACCCTGCTTAGCTTTCCACGCTCAGACAAGCTGAGCCAGCGTAAGCCACAGGCCTGTACAAGACAATAATAAGGTAGAAGTTCAGGTAGAGGGGTGGAGCTCTTGGCTCAAGGAGATCACGAGGAGAGGGTCAGCTCGATGGGTGGAGAAGAAAAGGGTGATGCTATGTAAAGGTTGAAGGAGGAAGAGAAGGATCAGGAGAGGAGAAGACCCAAAGACTCGGACCTGTGGCATTGGACTGTGGAGGACACAGACTACTGGGCTGCACCCTTCATACTCTAAGGCAGAACCTAGTGTGGTGTGGTGGTTAGAGTGTTGGCCTGGGACTCTGGAGGTCCGGGTTCTAGTCCCCACTCGGCCATGAAGCTCGCTGGGTGACTTTGGGTCAGCCACTGACTCTCAGCCTAAGCTACCTCACAGGGATGTTGTGAGGATAAAATGGAGAGGAGATGGAGGATTATGTAAGCCGCCTTGGGTTCCTTGCCAGAAAAAAGGCAGGATATAAATATAATCAATCAATTAATTAATTAATTAATTAGGTAGGGCTGCAGAACCTCAAGCCTGTGGGCCAAATCTGGCCCTCTGGGGTTTTCCCAGATGGCCATGATCCCTTCCCCTGGCCTTTCCTTCAGCTGCTGATTGTTTGGTGTTTCCTGGGGGGGGGGTTTGCACTCCCCCCTCCCACATTCTAAAAGGTTACAATGCCTTCCCTAAGGCTTAGTTATGGACAGTAAGAGTTTTAAGCTAAAATATGCTGGTATTTTGCCCCTACCTCGTTTGGCCTTCAGCTCTGCCCACCCCTGGAGAGGGCGATCGAGTGTGGTGCCAGGCCCTGGAGGGGTGATGTTAAGCACCAGAGCCGCAACTGTATCAAGTGGTGTATAAAACCGTTGTTGTCGTTGACTCAAGTGTGGCTTTTCCCCTCTCCCAACATGGAAGCGTATGATGTGGAGTCACCCGACACAACAAAGCATCAATACAATTCCTATACCAATTGGGATCAAATATGAAGACAGACAATTGCAGATGCATGGAAACAATTATGCTGTTCAGCCCTCGTATCAAAGAAAGCAGAAGAAGTCTGTCGTATTTTTATCACCGTAGAAGCAAGTAACACATCAAATTCGAAAGGAAGAGTTCCACTGACAATGGATAAACCTGCTCCATACAACACAAATAGAACTACCGTAATATTGAAAAATAAAATAGGAAAAAAATGGTAGGACAAAAGCAATATTCCAAGTATTCAAATAAAACTAGATTAATACAACCACAGTGTCGAGAAAATATACTGCTAGAAAAGAAGCAAAACTATTACTAAGGAAATATCTTGCTAACATAAAATACTGAACCAAAACAACAAGTCCAGGGCTATCGTGACAATATCAGAATAAAAACAGGAGAGATCTGTGAAAACATTTTTCACAGATCAGATTCATTGCAGCTTCCACAAATAGTATATTAACTCTTAACAATGTTAGAATCAAATGTGCCCTTCCACTAGTGAAAATGTCTTCCGTACCTGGAAGAGCTGTTTCCAGCTTAGCAGAAGAACGCTGCATGAAAAAAGTAAACCCAAATCCAGAGAAGTTCTTTCCTTTGCAGAAGCTCTCAAGACTTTTCATAACCCACTAGTTTATATCCTACAACCTATATCTTCCTTATTCACTGTTTCTCATATTGGAATGCAATCTCTGATGCACTGGGGCACTGTGCTGAAAGACGTCTTTCATAGTTCTTGTGCAAAAGCTCATGGACGAATGCTAATAATTTTCTCCTTGCACTCACAGTTCTTTGGATCTAAGCCAATGACTCTGTTCAGACCTAACAGTGGCTTTCGGTTGCAATTTGTGGGTTAATTATATCATGAATTGCGGGGATACGTGCCATGTGTGAGCTGCTTCCAATTTTCCAGCAACAACCTACGAATGCAGCATTCGTAGCTTATGGCCACAACATCCAAACCTGCGCACTTGGGGTTGTTTGTGGGTTAAACTTGCCACAAACTAGAAGTGGCTCATGCGCAGTGCAAATCCACAGTCCTTGGATCAATTAACCCATGAATTGCCGCCAAAAGCTACCGTTACATCCAAACAGGGCCAATGTATCAATGTCATATCTTGATTACTGGACTTCATAGGTAGTGATTTGGGTTTTGAATTGGAAAATGTTCCTATGCAAAGGAAGCTAATTTGCATAGGGGAATTTGCATTGTAAAATTTTCTGATGCCCTAGAGAGGGATCAAATTTAGCATGTTTATTTTACTTGTATTTAGTAAACAAGACTAAAGAAAATACCCCCATTCAATTTTTTTTTGTCAAAATACACCACAAGTATTTGACCTTGAAATATTTGAGGAGGCAAATTAAAGCATAATTAATGTGATAGGATTCCTCGGAATCCAGTGGAGCCTTCCTTCTCCCCTCCCCAGCCCTGGGAATGCCCTCCCACGGGGGAACCAATCACAGTCTTCCATGTTTGGTTCCCTGCTACCGCAGAAAAAACCATACTGGCTATGAGGTGTGGGGGGGTGAGCGCTTTGTGGTGCTGCAACCTCAGAAGGGATTTCCAAGGTCACAGCACCTTCCAGGCCCAAACTTATGTCCCCCCAGACAAGGAAGGACATAGGATTGTGCCCTTAAATGCTATATTATGTAGTCATTTTTATTTTAATACTTGTAAGTATTTAAAGACAATAGCATGTACTTTCCCTTACCTAGTTTATATTTAAGAAAAAACAAAGGTACTAAAAACTGTTGACACACACATACATTTTAGCAATCCAAAGAACTGTGCATGATGTGCTGACAAACACTATGTCAACAGAGTTGAACTCTATTTCAACAGAGTTCAACTCTCCTCCACTGAGCTTGTTGGGGCACCTTCGGTTTTGCTGTAACTACTTATTAGTTCCATTTCACAATGAGGCATTCATGTACTTCAGTGCCATATATGTATTCTCTCACATACTGTCTAGGAATGATCACCTGAAAAATATTAATTGTGACATTAATATTGTATTTGCAATTGGATTCCATCCATTGTTACTAGTGAACTTATGAAATGGAAAAACATCTGCAGAAAAATAAAGCGCTCGAAAACTTTCTGTGGAAAATTTTCCACCCCACATCATAGAGGAAGGGCAGCAGCTCAGTGGTAGAGCACCTGCTTTGCATGCAGAAGATCTCAAGTTCAACCCCTAGCATCTCCAAACAAGGCTGGGAAAGAGCCCTGTCTGAAACCCTGGAAGGCCACCACCAGTCAGTGTCGACGGTACTGAACCAGATCAACCAATGGTAGGCCTCAGTGTAAGACAACTTCCGATGCCATGGTGACCCAGCACTTGGATGCCCCTGATCTGGGGTGGTTCATACCAGAAACCCTACTGCCATTCCACAAAGGAAGGGGAATAATCAGAGAAGGAGGGGAAGAGACACAAAGAAGTAAAAAGGCAGACAAATATGGTAGTAAATTAAAAGTGACTGCCACATTGCAAGTTAAGGTTAAAGGTTGCCCTTATTTTGTAAACATCCCTCAGTAAAAAACAATGCAGCTCCATTATAGCATTTCGATGTCACCAGTAACATCTGGATCACAGCTGGAAAAATATTTCAAATTCCTAGGCATAATTATCACACTTTTAGCAGCCATCCAATCCGGGCCAAGGAATTTTCCAGTCCGATATGGGTGTCCATTTGTTTCCCATTACCCAACTTCATGGCACTGTAAGGAATAGGCACTGTAAATAGTTCCTATTTAAAAACAAAACATTTTAATATTAGCTCTGTTAAGGCAGGTCTGTTAAGGCAGGCAATCAGATCATAGAATCATAGAATAGTAGAGTTGGAAGGGGCCTATAAGGCCATCGAGTTCTGCTCAACACAGGAATCCAAGTCAAAGCATCCCTGACAGATGGCTGTCCAGCTATACCTTGAATGCCTCCAGGGTGGGAGAGCCCACTACTTCCCTAGGTAGTTTTTGTTCCATTGCCGTATTGCTCTAACAGTCAGGATTTTTTTCCCTGATGTTAAAGGTACCGCAGTCTCCAGGATACACTGTTGGCCCTGTTATTTGCTCTGCCAGGCCGTCGGCCAATTCTCTAGACCAGAACTCAACTTCTAGCCCCAGTGCTAAATTAGTGAACTTGTACTAGGCATCTGCCAGATATTACAATAATTAAGAATATTCCTTACCGCAAGCCCCATGTTATATTGGAGGAGAATTAAAGATTTACAACATCCATTTGCAGTTTGGTACTACAGGAAAAGTGCATTGTTATTTTTAATGTGGCATGGACATCACAGTGATGGCTCTGGGGAGGGTGGGGAGACAGTCTACTGTACCTCTCCAAAGTGGAATCAGGCCAGAGGGGAAAGTAGAGCATCATCCTTACCCTCCACCACTTCTTCTGTGTCCAGCCACTGAAGTCCAGCACTGAGTCGAAAGCTACCCTTGGTCATATAAACATACCTCTTTCCCCCAGTGCTGCCTTGATTTCGCTCCCCCAGTGCTGCCTTGATTTCGCTCCCCCATAGTGCAGCCCTGGCCTCTTATAAAAGTCTCAGTACATCTATCATTTATTTTATTTTAAATATTTGTAGGTCACCTTCTAGGCTTAAAACCCTGCTAAGGTGGCTTCCAACAAATAAATATACAAACAATACATTTCAAAAACCATTAAACCACAATACTAAAATTAATAATTAATAGAAACCAGCCATTAACACTAGCACGGAAGCATCTAGCCCAGAATCCAAGAAATAATTACAGCTACAAATATATCATATATCCAGCAATCAAATGAAAACAAATGAGAAACAAACGAGTCTTTAGGGCTCTTTTAAAGGCTTGCAATGATGGGGCCTGACATATCCCAATTGGCACTGCATTCCTCAAACACGGGGCAAATGCCAAAATGTCCTCTCCCTTGTGCCCGCCAACCTTTTGCTCTTATAGGTGGGCATATAAGCAGGGCTTCAGATGCAAATCACAAAAGTGTGGGCAGACTAATATGCCGTGAAGGTGTTCCTTTAGATAACTAAGTTCCAAGCCATTTACAGCTTTAAAGTTCAATAGCTGCGCTCTAAATTGGGCCTGGAAATACACCAGCAACCAGTGCAACTGGTACATCACAGGCATCACATGATCTGACCACCCAGCACCCAACTGTACTCAGGCAGCTGTATTTTCCACCAGTTGAAATTACAGCTTGGATGACACTAGTGCATGGATAACTGAGGGAAGGTCTTCCCTTGCCAGCTAAGTTCCAGCAGTGACTGGTGGCTCCAATGTCGGTGGGGTGGTGTATCTACTCCAGGTTTCAGTCTGAACTTTTAAGGAACTACCCATAGCTCTGGACCTGTCTTGCGGCTAGGGTTCAGCACCATGGATAGCACCTTAAAAGTTCGGACTGAAACCCGGGGTGGATACTCTGGCCAGTGACATTGGAGCCACCAGCCTCCACTGGTAAGGTCACAGTTGGTGTACCAGCCTAAGCTGGTAAAGAGCATTCCTGGCCATCACTGCCACCCACCTGAACTTCTCGTTAGCACTGAGTCCAGAGGGACTCCCAAACTGTGCAGTTGTCAGGGCCAGCATCAAAGGCAGCCATGGTTGAGCACCTACCAAGGGCCCACGCTCCAGCAGTGGATCACAGCATACCTCAAGGAGGCATTATTTATTTATTTATTATTTACATTTATTTATCGCCCATCTGGCCGGCAACCGGCCACTCTGGGCGATGTACATAAGATAAAAACAGGATAAAATACATTTAAAACAGTATAAAAATTTAAAATCTTAGCCCACCCCATATTCCCGCCTGAACAGCCATGTTTTTAGTGAGCGGCGGAAGCTCAGCAGAGAGGGGGCATGGTGGAGGTCACTCGGGAGAGAGTTCCACAGTACAGGGGCCGCCACAGAAAAGGCCCTCTTTCTAGTCCCCACCAGTCTAGCCGCTCTGGCTGAAGGGACAAGGAGAAGGCCGTCTGTGGCAGATCTTGTTGAGCGGCCTACTTGGTGTTGCTGGAGACGCTCCTTGAGATAGACTGGACCGGAGCCGTATAGGGTTTTAAAGGTCAAAACCAACACCTTGAATTCGGCTTGGCAAGCAACTGGTAGCATTATTAGTCACTCCAAGGTCCAAACTCCAGCCCAAACCTGGCAATTTCACAAACAGCAAGGGTCAAAAGAGCATGTGGTAGTAGGCCTCAGTCCTTCAAGTAATTTGTCCATGCCCTCAGGCTGTACAAGCTGAAAAGTATCCATAACAATACAACTAGACAGTGCTCTAGCCCCATCCATCTCTGACTCTGTCAAAACAAGTTGGCATCCAAGTTGGCACAGAAGCAAGCAACTTCATCTGCAAAATGTCTAGTAAACTAGACACAGTGGGCCTTTGTGGCATCAAGCTGTTGTATCCCAGAGCCTTCACCACCCAGAAACGCCTTACTGGATGACACTGAGCAGATACAATCGTGGTGGTGCAGTAATGATGAGAGCTGAACTGGTTGTGCCTCTCCATGAATGGCAACAGTGAAAAAGGCAAATTACATGATAGGAAAGGGACTGAAAATTATTTTTTAAAATCCAGTATTGTAATGCCTTTGTATAAATCTATTATGTGGCTGTCCTTGGAACATTGGGTTATGGTGTCCAATGGTGGCTTTGTGCTTGTGGAACGTGCTTCTGCTTGTATGAGGTGGGGCACCTGATTTTTGCCAATCCCCCAGCCTACCCCCTGAAGCCCCCTTAACAACAACCCCCCCCAAAAAAGTCTACTTCTGGAGGACTGGGGTAACCTCCAGAACAGTATGGGACATGGCACTGAGGACTGCAGCAGCTGGGATGACCGGCAAAATTAGGAACACCCATCTTGCATGAGCTCAAACAATTCCCACTAGTGGAAAGCCACCATTGGACATGACCATAATGTATCATTCTGGCCACCACAACTCCCAAAGAGTATCATAGAGCTGGAGAAGTTGGGAGCACTTTCTCTGTGGGGAAAGGCTAAAGCATTTGAGTCTGTTTAGTGTAGAAAAAAAGGACTATGGCAGCCTTCCCCAACCTGGCGCCCTCCAGATGTGTTGTTGGGAGTTGTAGTCCAACACATCTGGAGGGAGCTGGTCGGGGAAGGCTGGACTATGGCAGCGATGGCAAATGTGTGGCCCTCCATCATCCCTCACTATTGGCTATGCTGGCGAGGGGGCTGATGGGAGTTGCAGTCCACCAACATCTGGAGGACTACGTGTTCCCCATCCCTGGACAAAGGGAAGACAGGTTATTTATGAAATTACGCACTGTGTAGAGAGAGTGAAAAGAAAACGCTTCTCCCTCCTTCATCGCACTAGAGCTTGGGGTCACTGCATGACATTGATTGGAAATAGGTTCAGGACAGACAAGAGAAAGCACTTCTTTGCATAATGCATAATTAATGTAATGCAGTGATCTAAGCCGCTGGTTTAGATGGCTTTAAAAAGGGATTATACAAATTTACAGAGGAGAGGCTAACAGAAACACCATGTTCAAAGGCATACCTCGAGTACCAGTTGCTGGGGAATAACCGTGGCAAAAGACTACAGTCCTCATGTCCTGCTTGTGGGCTTCCCAGAAACATCTGGTTGGCCACTGTGGGAAACAAGATGCTGGACCAGATGAACCTTTGGTCTGAGCCAGGAGCACTCTCCTTAATGTGCATTTTCAAAAGTCCCAGATCACTAGTTCACTGGGTCAATTCTTAGGTCACATCTCCAATCCTCCAAATCATGGTTTGCAGCATTGGGAACAAGCCTTGTGCTCATGCACACTTCCTTCCACTGCTAATGTCTTCCCATGCATGCTCATGCCATTAGTTACTTCCTGGTGCCCAAGACAAATACAATTCTTCTTTCTGAATTGGTACCCAAGCATAATTCTTGTGTGCTAGGAACTAATTCCATCAGAACTGGCAAACTATGGCTTGGACCAGCTTATCTTAAAATGGTCTCTCTTTACTTCACAGCATAATTCTGGTGCTACAGGATTTATCATGATATAACTTTTAGGGCAGTGTCCGACAAGGTCACTGGTTCTGATGTGCTCAAGGGACCCACCACTTGCGCAATGGGGCTTTGGCACTTCCAAAAATAATGCTGGAAATTAGAAGAAACGCTAGCTTCTGGACTGTGACATATTAGTGGAGCTCCCTTCTGTGAGCTCTGCTGACCTGCCCTGTTCCAGAAACAAGGGTTTCTGCTCGTTTTGGGTTGTTTTTAGAAGCATCAAAGCCCCGTTGCACATGAGGTGGGTCTTACGAGCAAACCGGAACCAATGGAGGTTGAGCAAGCGCAACGGCAAGAGATGATACTATTGTGGAGGCTGATGGCTCCAATGTCAGTGGGGTGGTGCATCCACTCCGGGTTTTAGTTTGAACTTTAAATATGCTATCTATGGTGCTGAACCCTATCCACAGAATAAGGTCAGCACCATGGATAGCTCCTTTAAAGTTCAGACTGAAACCCAGAGTGGATATACCGCCCCACTGCCATTGGAGTCACCAGCCACTGCTGCTTAAAGTGTAAGTTTGGCCATCGCTAAAGGCCTGTCCCCAAGTTACAACTACCGTATTTTTCGTTCCATAAGACGCACCGGACCATAAGACGCACTTACCGTATGGTACCCCTCCCCCCCAAAAAAATTTTTAATCAGCTGTTCCCCGGGGAATCAGCTGAGAGGCGGAGATTCCCTGCCCTGCCCAGGAGTCCTCCGCTCTTCCGGACCAGCAGAGGAAAGTAAATAATAATAATAATAATAATAATAATAATAATAATAATAATAATATATATTTTTAAATCAGCTGTTCTGCGGGGAATCAGCTGAGAGGCGGGGGCTTCCCCCGCCCTGCCCAGGAGTCCTCCGCTCTTCCGGACCAGCAGAGGAAAGTAAAAAAAAAATTTTTTTAAAGGCGCACAGACATTTCCACCTAGCATAGGACGCACAGACATTTCCACCTAGTTTTTTGGGGGGGAAGTGTGTCTTATGGAGCGAAAAATACGGTACCATGTGAATGCCATTACACAGTGTTCCATGCGGCAGCTGTCACCACATGGACAGCTGCTGTACATGTGCATCAACTGACCACTCAACTCAGGCAGCGCCGGTGCAAGGCAGTTTGGTGCCCTAGGCAAGATCAGATATTTAGCGCCCCCCCTTCCCACTTGAGCCCTCCCTCCCTATTTCTGGCGCCCCCTTTAGCCCTGCGCCCTATTCAGCTGCCTAGCTGGCCTAATGGTAGCACCAGCCCTGAACTCAGGCAGTTTCCACTATTACCACCACAGACCATTTTTCTCCTCAGCCGATGTGGTGAGATGAAGTAAAAACGACGACAGTCAGATGCTACACATCAAATGACTCACCGCACGATGACAGCTGCCGCATGCTGCTATTAATTCCACATGTGACCAGCCTTATGGAGAACAGCAACAAAGTCAACCACAAATAAAATAAAATAAAATTCTATTAAGCTCACTTAACACTGAGCGTCATATGGTTGTATCCAATGTCAGTCTAACTTAAGTCCCATTCGTCTCAATGGGTCTTCTCTAAGTAGGACTAACATTGGATACAACCCATTCATACCTATTTTAGTCTAGATATTATTTATTATATATGATACATACCTGTATATATATGTGAGCCAGTGTGGCGTAGTGGTGAGAGTGTTGGACTAGGACTCGGGAGATCCGGGTTCTAGTCCCCGCTCGGCCATGAAACTCACTGGGTGACTTCGGGCCAGTCACTGACTCTCAGCCTAACCTACCTCACAGGGTTGTTGTGAGGATAAAATGGAGAGGAGGAGGAGGATTATGTAAGCCGCCTTGGGTTCCTTGCAGGAAAAAAGGCGGGGTATAAATATAATAAATAAAAATTACTGAGGTAAAAGAAAAATGATAACCCAGACCGACTAATTTACATCCTGTCGAGTAACAGTGTCCATGAATGTAATGCAGAAAATGTCAGAGAAAATAACAAAATAACTTTAAAAAGAAAGGAGAACAGACAGGGATTCAGCAAGGTCATGCTGAACTAATCCAGAAGTTCTTGAATGCATCACTGCCACAGCTGCTGAGGGAATGTATGGTGGACCCCAGTCAGCCGGGCATCCCAAGTGCTTTTTGACAACACAAGAAGCAGAGATTAACAGCAGAGTCATTCAACTGAGGGCCTTTTCTACATGAGCCTTAAATCAGTTGATGCTGAAATCTGTCTGTAAAACAAAGATAAGGTCTTTTAACATAAAGATACCTTGAGATAACAAACCTCAAGCTGGCAATTTATATATTCAAGGAATAAAGCAAATTTAAAGAGGGTGGCTTCCCGAGAAACACACACACACACACACGTCCTAGAAGCATGAAAAGAGAGAGCAAAGCACCTTCCCTCTTTGGCCGACTGCATTTTATTGGTCCATGAAATAGCCTGGTGCCTTCCAGGTGTGTCAGGACTGCAACTCCCATCATTCTCAGTTAGCGTGGACAATAATCGAATGATAGAAGCTGCAGTCCAGCACCTCTGGGTAAGGCTGCCATACAAGATCAGGAATAACTTCTGCAAGCAGGCGGTATAATAAATACGGGGGTTATTACTGACTGGATCGTCAGTGCTCCTTGCGCCATGCCTAAAAACTAAGGAAGCCCATCACGGCCTCCAGGAACCTCTGTTACTCCTCCAGCAGTAAAGCAAGGGCAAAGGCTGAGAACAGAAAGGTGTTCAGGTGGTACAGCAAGCCTTACCCAAGAGCCAGCCTGGCTGGATCACTTCTCATTTAAGATGCCGGGGGGGGGCCAATTCACTGCAACCTCTGAGCATGCCTACAGAAGTCCTGTCTAGCTACGGAGTGAATCAGGCACATACAATCCTTACAAAAGAGTGCAGTACACAGACAGTGCTTTTGCTGTTGCAACAAGCATAGTTCTTCTTGATAACTGTAATCTGGACTCGTTGGTTTTCCAGTCTTGACAGCCATTTGACCTAGGGCCAGACTAGACATTATGTGGAAGCTCTACCATTGGAACTCACTCACTCACTCACTCACTCACTCACTCCCCCTCTTGAAAAGAAGCCATGGCCAATTTGGAGCAGGGCTATGGTGCAGGAGACGAACCCTCTGTCCCTACACCACAGCCCCTGACACCAAGATTGTGCCTATAGGTTTTCCCCTCCACGGGTAACAGCAGCCGGGCAGAGGATTTAAGTCAGGGAATCAGCATGGGGGCTAGTGGTCACTGGTGCCCATTAGGACTGGTGGGGCAGAAGGCAGGGCAGCTAATGGCAGACTGGGCCAAGGGTATCACAGCAGGTGGAGCCAAGGGTTCTGCTCCACAACAGGAACCCATTGCCCAGAAAGGGCAAACTGAGGCAAGTTACCTTAAATGTCATGAGTGAAAAAGCGAAGGGTTGGGGGGGGGGTGTCCCTGACACAAAACTATGCAAAAGCACTTCCTTGAACTCTGCTCCACGGCAGGAACATATCGCCCAGAAACGCAAACTGCAGCATACAAGTTAAGTTTAAGATCATGAGGGCAAAGCAGAGGGCTGGAGGAGGGGTTCTTTGAGCCAAACAGCAGCATTGAAGTGGGATCCATTGTTGTGTTGTGGATCCCACATTGGTCTGCTCCAAGGAGTGAAGGGAAGGGAAATGGAAAACATGTATTCAGTCGTACACACACGTACACACACACACTGACACACACTCACTTTCTTACTTCTTCTTGCCTGTGTCACAGGGGGACTGTTGGGTTGGCCTGCGCAAATGCTCTGCTTTGTTTTTAAGGAACAATGGCCTGCTATTGACTATGGCCAGCCATTTCCCAGAGTAAAAATCTGCCCATCATGACCCTATATGGAACAGATGGTTACCATACACAGGAGTGAGGCAGAGCAGTTGCCTTGGACAGCCTGCCTGCCTCACCGGCCCACTCCTCGCAGAGTCTGCCTGGATAGGAGCGGGATCATTCTGAGTATGCGCATCACCGCCGCATGTGTGTGATTGCTCAGAAGGAAGAATTGCTGAAGGTTGCCACCGGCAACTTGCCAGTGCTCTACAGACAGAATCAGAGACATGATAGGGACCGGGCTGGCACCAGCCTACCAGCTGTGAGTGGTGCACGTTCTGGGAGGGGGGGCATCTGGGTACGGAAGAGCTCTGGCAGGGTGCCACCCCCACCCTTAATGAGAAATTCCTTCTGATGGGGGCAAACAGACAACCCGCTGCACTGATATCCCCTCCCTCGAGAAGCAATAAATGCTATAAGGCTCATTAGGTAACTTTAAAATGCTGTGTCACTTGAAACCTTGCCACCTTGCTGCTGCTCCCAACAGAAGGGAAGGGTAGGCAAAGGGGGGGGGCATGATTATTTACAAACAATAAAAGAAGTGCAGCTATCAAAGATAAATCTAAACTACTAACTCAGTTTCTGTACGTTTTAGTGCCCAGTTTTGTTGAAATGGGCTTTCCTGAAATTTTACCCTCTTTATTGTCTTTTTTAAAGATGTATGCTTAGTTAGTTTTTGCCAAAGGCAAACCAACAGGGCAGCTTTGGTAAAGTAAAACAGTTTAGTTTCAAAAATGTATGCTTAGCTAGTGGCTTTTATAGCAAGCTAACAGAGCACTTTTGTAAAATAAGCATTTAAGTGTAGCATAACACAATAGCACCAAAATACCAAAGAATTGCAATCCTTCTGTTGTTGTTAAGTTAGTTTTCAAAAAGTTGTACAAATGACCTGTTGTGTTTTATGTGACTTTCAAAAGCTTGGTTTGCCTTGCTAAAGATAAAAGTCTGTGGCTCATGCTGGTTCTCAGCTTATCTGAAGTGTAGAAAGCTGAGCAAAGTCAGGCCTGGGTATTACTTAGATAAGAAACCCCTCCTCTGGTTTCCTGCATTGAGTGGGGGGTTAGGCTTGATGGCCTTGTGAGTCTCTTCCAACTCTAAAATCCTATAAAATATTTTTGTTAACCCCGCCCGACTTCCTGGCAAAAGATAGGCAAAAACAAGTCAGTTTCTCCTGCATTCTTTATAGCAATGTCACAAATTAGCAAGTTGCTTTCCTGCTAAAGACTCTGTACAGCGTCATTCAGAAGAGCAGATTTAGTTATTGGTTTGATTGTTAACAAAAAGAGTGGTTTGAATTTAATTTTACATCTGCAGTGACTCGGTTCTTTGCCCAGTGTGCGGTGCGCCAGGCTCAAAATACTAGAAAACCTGTGAAAGACAGGGTGAGCATACAACCTCACCCTGAGAACCTTTTTGTAGTGTACAATTTGATTTTGTTGAAATGCCTAAGTGTTGTTCCTATCAATATGTGTTTGTAGTTGTTTGTATGTAGTATGGGTAAGTAAAGCATGCCCCTGTGTGAGAGCTGACGCCACAGCAGCGGGAAGAAAAAAAATATCCCTTTGCTAGAATATTGAAAGACGAGCTGGCCAAAGTATGCACAGAGATGAGACTGAAGTGGCCAGATGCACCT